>VYXF01006272.1:84881-105830 GCA_013397295.1 Polioptila caerulea | reverse complement strand
TTTTTTTTTTTTTTAAATCTCACAGGAGATAAGAGCCAAGCACTAAAAGCACAAACATGAAATCAACTTTTGTTGCACTTTACCACATCCTTCCATTCTGGGATAATGATTTTATCTGTTATCATTGCTTTTAGCCTTTATTTACTTCTGTGTTATTTGACTGTGTTTTTTGAATACCAGAAAAAGGCAGTAAATTAGGCTACTGTATAGGTAGCATTTCCTCATAGTTCCTGAATCCACAGTGATAATAATGTGAACCCTGCTCTAAAAATCCTTTCTTTACCATGCCAGATAGCAAAATGCACTAGCTAGATAAAAAATTGATTAGATCAAAGAGAGGAACAGTGATATAGTGAATGGAAGGAAACAGAAGAGTAATTTCTCAAATATTCCTATCTTGTTACTATACACGTAATAGCAATAGGTAAAGAATTGGCTGCTACTGATTTTGCCGCTTCTCTGGAAAAATGTTGCCTTCCACTGAAGTGATAAAGTCTGTTTAAGCCTGCTTCCCTTTCCTAAAGAAACTAGAACATTTCAAGTATCAACTTTCCACTCAGGGACCTTCTCATTTTCTACATTTTCCTTGCAAAGGAGATACTACTCATTTTTGCTCAACAGACACTTGTTGGCCTCATTTTTCCTTGTGAGACCCCTTGGCAGAATCATATACATGAAGTCATGCTTTCTGTGCAATTTCGAAAGCAGCTGGTGATGAAAACTTGGCAGAAATGGATAACGATGACAGCTTTTTTCATGGGTCTGAGCAACTCACAATTTTTCAATATGAAATCTGTGGATTCTGAAATGATACCCGCCTACACCGCAGGAAACTCCCACTTATAAATCATAATCACAGCAACAAGAAAAGTAGATGAAGTAGATTTCCTTACATCTGGTTGCTGTAAGGAAATTATCTGATTTTCCAAAGCTTTAAAATGTAGCAACAAGAATCAGATTTATGGAGGTATCATGCATGTAATCTGAAAAACTATACAATTCCTGAAAAAAAAATGTGTATTGGCTTTCATCATGTCAGCAAGATGTTCACTACTGCTGAAGTATTCAAGTAGTTTATTGCTGAGAAAGAGAATGGCACCAAGAAGTAACTGCAAAAAAACTTTTTAGCAATTTCCCCCTGAGTCTCTCAAGTATATAACAACCCTTCCAGAACAAGTCAAAATTAGAAACATTAAAAGGAAAAGAAGAAGAATATGCTTTTATCCTTGTACTCCTGGTCAATGCAGTGTTTCTCATTCTCATTATCTGGTCAGACTGAGGAAACTTTTTATTATGACAGATCAGTTTACATTTCAAATATGTGAGAGTACTTACCAGCTGTAAAGCTGTACTGCAGTATTTTGTGTTTTCAGCAGTCTCAGAAAGAATTAGAAGCCTTCTTTTGCTAGTTTTATACTCATTTTGGGAGAAAGTTTCCCTTAGGTTTTTTTAAACTAATTGCCACAAAGACGTCTACAATAATCCAAAGGCAAAAAATTAGTGTTCCTTTCTAATGTAAGACTAATCTAAATTTCCCTTGCCTTTTTCCTGTGGAAGCAGGCAAAGGTAAAGGGAAGGAGAATCCTGCTTAGTTGCTTCAGGTGCTGCCTTTGGCTGGGATAGAGTTCATTTTCATCACAGTAACTGGTACAGGGCGGGGGCTGTGTTTTTAATTTTGGGTTTAATCCAGCTGGGGTTAAATCCAGACACCTCATTTGCAAAAAGAGTCCTTCTAAATGCAGAAGGAAGTTTCCAGAGTAGTTCCTGTGATAAAATGAATTCTCAAAGTTAAAAGCCAGATGCACCTTGAGAAGACTGTTTTTAAACTCTGAACCAATTTCAGTAGGTCAGTACGTGCACAGACTGATACATAAAAAATGTATTTTTGTTTAAACTTAATACAAATATAAAACTCCTCTTTAAACTTTGAAAGAAAGTTAGCTTACTGGCTGTTTATGAGCTTCATAACCCCTCTGAATGCAGGGCTTTGAAAAAATACAACTAGCAGTTATGTTTATATTTCAGATGGAAATACAAAAAAAAGTATTTTGCTTTAGCGTAGTGAAATCTCTGTTACTAGACAGACAGTATAGCATCTGTTACGAGATTGTTTTGGCAGCAGCCTTACCTTTTATTAAAACTACTTAGTGCTCAGTAACATGATCTAAATTCTAGAGACTCTACCTTGTTTTTCTGCCTTTTCAGCCACAATTAACATAAAAGGCTTTGTCTACTTAATAAACAAAATCAAACAAGAACATCCATTATTATTTGTCTTAGTTCAGCTAGTCTTGCAGAAACAGAAAAAAAGAATCTTTGAATATAGGTTCTCATTGCGATGGTTTAGATTAAAATGTAACCCAGGAAAGGTTATATATATATGACATATATATATCATATATGTCATTTCTGAAGTTTCATTTTCATGTCACAGATTTCCAATCTGTAAACACAATTAACTGTGAGCCTATTTTAAAATTATTAGATAGCTACCACTATAGAAGTTTTTTCTAGAAGCATCCTATGAAATGAAGTCTCAGGTCACATCTACCTATGTTCCAGAATGCTGCTGTAATGATGCTGAGTGTGACAAGAATTAGAACTGTTATATGACTCTTGAAGTGTGCATTCAATGCTAAAATCACCCAGTGCCACAGGCAAAATCCATGAAAGAACTCTACAATGGTCTCCCCAAGAGCATACTGTATGTGCTACGCATACAGCACAGAAGCTCACAGTAAATCAAGCATTAACAGATTTGCAATACAGGATTACTGAATCCTACGGGCAGATACCAAAAAATCACATGATCACTGGTAAAAAAACCCCTGTGCTGCGGAATTCACCATTTCCAGTGCGTGAAGAAGAAAATTACTCAGAACTTCTTGAGCTTAAGTCATTTTTCATATATATGCACCCAATTATGCTTAATGGAAAGGAGAATTAAGGGTCTTCTAGTTAAAAGTATGACCAAAAAAAGGTCTATGTTTTGAACAGAAAATCCATCATAATTCTTTGACATTATAGAAAATTAACTGCTGGAGAAAATGCATTGTGATGAATAGTATAATTATGTAATTACCAAGCAAGTTAGCATGCCAGATTGATCTGGTGAGATGAGATGGCTTTTCCAGTGCTTTAGCTGAGGTTCCTGAAAATACTCCTACACTCCTCACCTATACATAAGTGAGTTTTATCTTTCATTCAATGTGTCTAGATATCATTTTAATACTGCTTGGAAGAAGGATCTTACACACTATCCAGATCACATTTGAATGACCATTTGCTACATGAACATAGCTCTACACTCTCAGAATTTCTGAGACCTTCCAGATAACATGAATTCCACTCCATGCTCAGAATCCTATATCCTAAATTCTGTGCAATATAAATTTATTGAAACAAGGCTACTGCCTCTTAGATGAGTCAATAAAAACATAAGAATCCTTGATTTTATATAATTTTTAAAATTTCAGTACAAAGAATTCCATTCACTGATTCTGTCACTCAAACTCTAATTGTTACTAACACTCTCCAAAATCATCAGGATAAATAAAATCCTCTAACACTGTCTTCTCAGTGTTAGCAAGCAAGGTATTACTTTATTCTTGGTGAAGAGGTGTGTGTGTGGCCAACAAAGATCCAGCCCCCACATAAAAATTGATAAATTTTTTTTAAGCTATTTATACATTTTTAACAAATAAATTAGTGTTCATTGGTTCAAAATTACATAATTCTATTTCATTAACTAATATTCTATCCTCTATTGCTTATTTAGTTCTCTTTGCACATCCTAATTAGTCCGTATTTTCAGTATTTTTAGTATCTCTTTCCTTCAGTAGGGACTTTACAGCACATATACTTAGTCTCTTCTTTATGTTCTGGTTTCTGCAAAATGACCTTGTGATCCATAAATTCTGCACTCCTTGCATCCAATTTCAACAATACATCTCTCTTCTCCCAGGCTTTCTTCATTGAAGCATGTCAAGTTTAGTTTAACAAAACTAATTTCAGTTTAACAAAACTAATTTCAGTAAATTTATGCAGTTCTCTTTCCACAATAGCTGTTCATGACAACTTTGCTAAATGCTAACTGAAAGTGATTTTAGACTTAACACACTGCTTATGATTAATTAAAACAATTAAAAGTTATTTAAACAAAATTTATTTTAGAAGTTTTATCATTTCCAACAATTTGGAGCCACCTAAATTTCTTATCATGCTCATTTACTTAGGCTGCAACATATGTAGTGCTTTAAAAATTGCATTTTAAAAATATTAAAGCACATTCTGACAGTTGATACAATTTAATAGAATTTTGTGTCCATTACCTTTAAAGATGATTTAGTTCGAGGTTCTGTTTTCTGCCTGGTGAGCTTATTTTGAATAAGCAATGACTGATCTGTACGAGCATCATAATTCCCATGTTCTGAATCATCTGTATATGTGTCTTTGTCCTTTCCTACATCTGAAGGAAAACCAGAAGAAAACAATGGGCTCATTTTAGATTATAGTGGATAGAAATAAACAGCATTATTACAGCCATAGTTGAATATTCATTTTATGTATACACTTTTTAACAACGTATTTATTTTCCTGTTAAAGCTTTATACTTGAAATGTTGTTATGTTTATCTTAAACTAGCAGTGACTGCTATTTTTAGTAGGTCTGTAGAAATGCTTTTTATTAGCGTTCAAATAAAAAAGTCCATAAACTCCTCTACAGTAGTTCTAAAAAACAAACAAAGTAGTATGAATATTCAACCGCTTGAGTCACAGTTGTTGAGGCTCAAGATGTTTCACCAAACAGGTGGCTCACCCTGGAGATCAGAGTAACATCTCATGTTTTAAATTTAAACAAGCAATTGAAATGCCTGATTCCCCTACACACATGCAGATATAGCTTTTGAAAATTTGCACATTAAGATATTGCAGTAAGTGCTTCAGAACACATTTTAATAGGTGTACCTGATGGTGGTAGAAGGTAGAAGGCATTAATGGAGGAAATGTTCGCTTTGTCTTTGGATTTAGTTTTAATTGCTCAGCTGAAGTTTTTATGGAAATTTAGTTGAGTATCCTAAGAGAGCTGCAGGAAATTGAGGACCTCCCTCAGAGTTTACCCATATTGTCCATCAAAGAATCATGGCAATAGTTGCCCTATACACTCAGGAGGAGTAAAATGAAGGGCAATGCCTGTACAGTGTTGAACTGCAAAGTTTTAATGAATGTTGGAGTGTGGCTAGTCTTGAAAAAATATGTTAAAGATTAAAAAGATGGAATAATCATTGCCACACAATATTATCTTGGACAAATTGGAAAAAGAAACATATTCAGACAAAAAAATTACCCACAAATCCTGAGTCAAGTTCCCATCTCAGTTTTCACATCAACATGGGAAAAGTCAGGTGGACTAGGAACAGCATTTAGCTCAGTAATTCGAAACCCTAAATAGAAGCCGAGAAAAAAGTCGTGGTCGCTGTGGGAACCACAATCTTGAATTTCATGGATTCTAAATTCATGAAAGTTCATCTGCAACATTTAATTATTTTTCATTGAGTTGTTCACTTAAATTCTCTATACTAAGTACTACAGAAATTAAAAAACAAAACCAAATCACAATTATCTCACACACTCTAAACATTTTACATTTCTGAGATGGAATATTAAAAAACCAGGACATTTACTGAGAACTATTTTTTCTTCAATTTAGTTTCTACAAAATGATTATACAAAATGCTCCCTCAATAATTTCTAACATTGATATTAACCATGGTAAATCTGTGATGGGATTTCTTAATGTCAATGTGCCTAACTCAGGGGTTTTATTTATTTTAAACAATGTTTTAACTTAATATACAACTTACTTTCTGCTCAACAAAAATGAATGCAGTTAAAAAGAAGGTTTCAGGTGGCAGGTATATAAAGTAACCGAAAAAATACCAAACTTTGCAACTCTGCAGATTTGACTTAGGCCTAGGTTTGATGAGCTCTTAGTTTTACTAAAGATCAAGAGCTTGTAATAGGAGCCAGTAAAATGAAGAGACAGGCCTATGAAACCTAAACTAGGTCATTTAGGCTGAAAGACTATACTTACATTAAGAAGTCTATTTGTATGAGGGAAGTTTTAGAGGATTAGACATCGTGAGTACACCTAGTACTAAAAAAACACCAAACTTTTGCAAAACTTTTGCAACTTTTTTTATTTAAATAATTTGAAGTTATAAATAAGTTTTCCCTCTATGCACAACACACTTTACCTGCTAAACATCTTTATGCTTTCAAGGACACATATATTAAATTGCAGTATCTCTCTTCTGTGAAAAGATCTTTCACCTAGAGATATCTGCTATCTTGCCTAAAATGTAGTCAAAATTTGTTTTAGCAAAACAGAAACCCAAAACAACCCTTAAATAAATTTATAATTACAAAGAAACCTTATTTAAAATGACACAAAGATACTTCCTATTGCATCTTTCAGGAGTTGATGATTTATTTTATGCACATTAAGCACTCTCTCACTATGTAATGATATTAATACACTAAGAAGGGGAACAATATTTAGCACTTAAACATTCCACTTGAATAAGCCTTTGTTACACCTGTCTGAAAAAAAAATAAGACAGAGACACAAAGCATATAATTCGTATTTCTAAAGTATATTCAAAAGTGTGCATTGTTCTTACCATTCATGTAGTTTTGGACACTAAAGTAAACAAAACCCCTAAAATACAATTTCTAGATACTAGTCTTTTACCTCTTTTGCAGCATATATTAAAATTGTTAATATAAATAATTATACTCAAAGTTCAATGGAATGCAAAATATTTCTATATTAGAATAGTTTAGAAAGAAAAATCATAACGTGTTTTGTGAGGCTCATTTTTCTTCTTAAATTGAACTTTTTGCAAATTTCTTTTGATTATTTTGAATGTTTTTAAAGAACAAAATATGTTGAGTTTAGAAAAAGAATTTAAGAGAAGGTAACAGCAGCTAACCTTTGCCACTAATAGCATTGGCTGCTTTTCTATTTCTTATGACCAGATACTTTTGCTGTTACAAGGTATTCACTACTTTTATTAAAAGCAGAAGTCTCTTTCCTGTATTTTCCCACTCACTAGGCCAAAATTAAATTTCCTTAAAGATAACATGAATACTAAATGCAGTGATTTTAGTCCTTGAGACTTTCTTCGGTAACTGCAATTTCTGAGCTAATATGACATTTTTATATAATTTTTATATTTGACTATAAAGTAACACTGTTTTCTGTCATCCTTTCCTCCACAATCTCTTTTATTTGGTTGTGTATTTCATCTTCCATGTGGGATTGCCACAATGCAAACCAAGACAGTATCCCTGAATCTTATGTCTCGAGTTGTACTGCTCAAGGATGTTTTAATGTAACTTACCCCAGAAGCAATGATATGGACTAACAGCCTCTTTGTATTTGATTTGCAGTATAAGTATCCATCTTTAAATTAAAACAAAGATCTTAATTTGGCTGCAGCTCTACAAAACGTCATGAGAAAAGCTCGACTGCCTGAAGTTCTCTCCCTCAGCACTGTGGGAAAGCTATTGCTTACTGCATTTTTTTTTCCATCATGTCTTCCCTGGCCTTTGAGAACCCATTTGGTTGTTACTGTTGAGATCAGCTGCCAGTGCTCTCTATTCTTGCACTTCTTGGATCAACTCTAATGTCAACCATCACAATCACATCTATTCACAACCACCACACCTCCTTGATTTTGGAAGTGAGACTGGGTAGGCAAGAAGCCATAGGAGTGTCCTGGGTTACAGGAGAGTGCCAATGTGGGGTGCAATCAAACTGTGTATTCTACTCCCCTATACTCCTTTCTAACAAAATGTTAACGATGTGTCCTTCACAGTAGATGCCCAGTGCCCACCCAACCCCCCAGGCTACAAGTTGGGTGTTAAATCAGGTAAAAGATGTAACTGGGAAAGGCCGAGCAGTGTTTCTTTTTCTTCACACTAGTGAAGAATAACTCTCCACCTATCTCTATAACCCTGATAACTCCCTCCAGAGAAGCACCACAGCCTCACCCATCCTGAGGGGGTCATGTCTGCTAATGGGCCAAAATGAACTCAATGGCACCAGCAGAAAAGGCAGCTGCAATGACTATCAAGGACTCAAAAAATATCCTATAGCATTACACATTCCATTGTAATGCAGGAGCATCCTGGAGGAGGAGCTAAGCATTCCTGCCTGGAACTGAGGATTCAGGACACCATCAGCACAACCACTCAGGGAGCCAGAGCTGGACCACAACTTCCACAGGACCACTGCTTTGAGTAGACCGCAACCATCACTTCCACAGGACTGCAACTTCCATTTAATTGGACTGCAACCACCACCCTGACCCACAGGGTTGTACTCTGAATTTGTGGGTTAAAGTCAGCTTTTATTTTTTTACCATTGCATTTATTGTAGTATTTCTATTAAATTTCTGACCTGAAATCCCTCTCAAGGTAATTGTGTGGAGATAATTTCTCCTGCAGGCTTACCTTCAAACTAGGAAGAAAAAAAATCCAATTAATACTGCTGAAGATGCTCAGGCTTTTTACACCAACTGACAAAAAGGTAAGTCCTGAGTAAACCTCAGCTGGTACTCACCTACCCAAGCCCAGAGGGCTTGTGGACTCCCCATCCCAGGAGGTGGTCAAGGCCAGGCTGGATGGGGCTCTTAGCAACCTGCTCTAGTGCAAGGTGTCCCTGCCCATGGCAGGGGAGTTGGAATTAGATAATGACTGAGGTTCTTCCCAACCCTAACCATTGTATGGCTCTGTTTTCTTTGCTGCTGTTAATAAATGCCACCCCATTCGTGTTTTTCTGGGCACAGCTGAAAGACTTGAGCTGGGAGTGCCCCATTTGTATATACCAGTGGACTTGCAAGCCCTTCCAACTTTTTTATTGAGCATGTTTCGTTGGATCTTATTAATTTTCCTCCTTACAGAGCTAAAAAAAGTTGATCTGATTCAAACTGTGTGGGTCTAATCACTAAAATACTACTCTATCAAAATGTCCAATGATCAATGTTTATATGCTGAAATATGTCAGCTGAGCAGATGTGCTGTATTTAGCTTTTAGTTAATCTACATTGTAACTAATAATTCAGTAAGGCAAAAAGCCTTTAGCCAATGTAAAAATATGCTAAAATCAGAAAAATGTAGAATTGTTTACAAAGCATTTTTCCATTTCTTCTCAACTGCAGGACCAAAGAGCAAAATTTTTAAAAATCTGACCTGTTGGGGCAACACCTAGCTAAAAACCTCCCTACATTAATGCTCAAATAAACAGAAGATCTTAAAAATTTTGAGATTGTGCAAAACCTCAAGAAATATAAAGAATAAAGGAAAAGAGAGATGGAGAAGCATAACTGGTGGAAAAAAGAAAAACGTCTGCTGCAGTGGGGACCCGCAAATGGAGGATGGAACTCGAGTATGTTCATGCCCATGTCCTCAAATCAAACAAGGACATCAAAAGGACATTTGCCTTCATTCTTAACCACACTTATATTTTAGTTTTGAGAACCTTGCAGAATGTTTTTTTCCATGTCTGCTGTGGTGGGTTGACCCTTGTGGATGCCAGGTACCCACCAAAGATACTCTGTCACTCTACACCTCAGGAGAACTGGGAAGGCAAAAATATAACAAAAGGCTCCTGAGTAGAGGTAATGACAGGGAAAGATCACTCACCAATTGCAGTCATGGTCAAAAGAAACTCCTTGAGGAAAATAATTTATTACCAGTAAGTTCCAAGCAGAATAATGACAAATAAAGCTAAACCTTCCCACTAGCCCTTTCTTCCTGGACTTAAATTTACTCCTGAGTACTTGATCTCCTCTTGAAGGAGCAGCACAGAAAGATGGGAAACAGGAGTTGCAGTCAATTCATCACACACTGCACTTCTCCTTCCTCCTCAAGGGGCAACTCCTTACAGTCTTTGCCTGCTCCAGCATGAGGTTTCTCCATTGAGAACAGTCCTTCATAAACTGCTCCAACATGAGTCCTTCTCCCAAGCTGCAGCCCTTCATGAACTGCTTAACTGTGGGTCCCTTACATGGAGTGCAGACCCTCAGGAAAAGACTGCCCTAGCATGGGATCACAAGTCCTGCCAGCAAACCTACTCCAGTATGGGCTCCTCTCTCCTCAGGTCCTGTCACAGCCTACCCTAGCACAGGCTTCCTGCAGGGAACCTGCTCCAGCACAGCATCCTTCATGAGCCCCTGGCATGTCTCTGCTCCATCCGAGACCTCCACCGGCTCCAGGGGCACAGTCTGCCTCACCATGGACTTCACCATGGGTTGCAAGAGAATCTCTGTTCTAGCTGAAGTTGCCCCCGTGTATTTCTTTTCTCCCTTCTCAAATCTATTATTCCAGACTTCCACTGTCACTGATGAGTTCAGCTTTGCCAAGCAGTACATCTGTCGTGGAGCCAGCTGCCATCGGCTCTATCAGACACAGGGGAAGCTTCTAGCAGCCCCTCATAGAAGCCACCCCTGTAGCCTCATCCAACTACCTAACACTTATCACACAAACCCAATACAGCTGTCCAGGTAAAATATTTTCACTAAGGCAAACAGAATGTGCATGACCCTTTACAAGACCTCTTTACGTGAGTTTTCAGAGTATCTACTAACAGAAGAAAGATTTAAACATAAATCTTACATTTTGCAGTACTTGCAGTACTACAATAAAAAGCAGGTATAGTGCATTTTTAAATTAGTATAGTAAATTAACAGCATCTTGCTGATGTATTTGACTTATTCAATTATGTTAATGTAAACTCATAGTGGTTGAGAACTTTTGGAACTGTTGTCAATTAAAAAGCTTTATGAAAAAAAAACATAAAAATTTGGTACATAGTTTTAATTCCCAAGTGACCTTTAATTCCCAAGTTACAGAGGTGAAAATTAATATGATATTATGACTCTGAGTCAGAAAAATTTCTGTACGAAATTATTTAGCTTTTAACAATACTATTTAAAAAAATGCTGAATTGCAAATAAGGAGAAGGCTATTAAATCAGAGAAAAGGGTTCTCAGCTTCTAATTTTACATGTAAATTCAAAATCTTATCTCAATAAAGTCAGTGGGAATGTCAGTATTCAACTCAGTATTGACTGAATTGACTTCACTTTAATTAAGTACAAACTTAAAGAAAATACACACATAGCATTGTTAAAGCAATGCAACATGCAACCAAACAATGTCACCTGAGATCCATAGTCAAGTATAAAGCGATTTGATTTGAAAAAGATTCAAGCATTACTTAGGCAGATAACAGATCTCTTCATCCAAGCAGTTGCTTTGTTTTGCTATCTTGTTATATATAGAGAGGATGAATAACTTCAGTTTTCATACATCATGAAAACCTATCAACACTTCCTGATATGTAATTTGGCAACACTTGACACATGACAATAAGATACGCCCTGTAAGGTCACTTACATGATAAAATATTAAAGACAATTTCATTTCTGGAAATCCTTTACACAAAAATGCAGAAGCATTTAGTTTAGAAACAGATAGTTAACTCCACATTTTGAATCTTTCTTTTTCGGTCTTCTTAACTGCTTGGCTATCTTTCTTATCTGCTTGGCTATCTTTCTTATCTGCTTGGCTATCTTTCTTACTACCATACTTTTCTGAAGGGCCAAGAGTGCATTTCAATTTTATGACAGGATAAAAAGCACTTGTCCTGATCTCTTTGTAACATGCAATCCAGTGATACATTTTATAGATACACAGTAGTGTATAGTAGCAAATGTTTTTTAGTTGAAATGTGGCATAACCATAGGAAGGAAAATTAATATAAATATTCCTAAATATTTTCTGTTCCACAAACTTTGATATGCCAACTCTTTATTCAACCCTTTGAGCCTTTACACATTTAAGGATAGGCTTTGCAAAGCTTTAGTAAGAAAGAGATTATTGGTCAAGTAAATAATCCCCTTTTGTCCTAATTCAAATCCTAGAAAAAGCAAATAACTTGGAGAAGAATATCACTAGACACCCAGATAAATAACACTGTGATGGATTTAGGTCTTATTTTATTTTGCTGAACTTGGAATAATATATTACAGATAATATAGAAAGGTTTTCATCTACCTGTGTATGTATATTTATGATACTGAAAAACTATCAAAACAGACAAACACAGACTTGTCTTAATGTACAATTTCTTATGAACTTTCAGTGGTAACCATTACACAGAATATTTCTCAGTTTTTAAAAAGGGAGCCAGCCATATGATATTGCTCTTTAGAGGAGTTAAAATGGTGTACAGAACTGGTAGAGGCAGATTAAATGCCTAAAGCACATCAATATTTTGAACTGCAATACTAAGTCCAAAGACTAATCCTTATTATGCTCCAACGAGCACTGAATAGATTACATAGCTTCTTCATCCATATTGCCAGCTCTCCAGGCATGAACCAGCTCTAATATAGGAGCTGGACAACTCTGGCTATAGGACCAACTGTCCTAGTGCAGCTTTTCAGCCATCTCACTACACAATCAAAACAGATGCGACAGCCCATCTTTATGAAGGCACTGACCACAAAGTTATGAGAAAATTATTCAAGAAGGCATAATGGAAACATCACATTTCTGCTGAACCAGAAACTGAACCTGGTTTTCTTGAATCATACCTTCTGTGATCTTTCAGTCCCTCTTTTTATGTAGACATTGTATGTATTGCACAGGTTATACATATATATATGTATACATATGTGTCCATTTCAATTTATCATAACATCACAAAACTGACTTACAAACACTTCTATAACTGAGCACCGAAAAAAGTTTTTGTCACGCAGGTATTATGATTCTTTGATGGATTGTTAGTTTTGGTTCAGCTCCTTATTTGTCACTTCACTCTCTTGCAGCATGTCACATAAATACAGAGTAGTAATTGGATTCAGGACACATTCAGAATACACAGTATCTGTCACAGAAAAATAGTTAATTATCTAGGAAGGATTTCATGTCCTGCAAAGAAATATGAGTTATTATGCACAAACCGTCATAACTAATCTAAGTTAGGGGAAAAAAAAAGAATTGAAAAAAGAATACATTAGTGATGATTTACTTGCTACTGAGTGTTATTTTTGTTCTTAATTCAACCAAGTAATCTCCAGCTTCTGTGTCTCCCAGACATACATCTTCTGTGTCTCTCCAACATACATCACCAGAGGTGGGAGGGGAGTGAGTGAGTCAGGAAGAGGGGCTTTCCAGTATGTCTGAAACCTCGAAGTTCACATTATATGGAACAGAAGGTCAGTGCCTATCACTTTGATTGAATTTACCAATTCCTCAAACTAAAAACACAACTTAATAACCAAAACTGACAGAGGAAAAATAACACAAATCCATAATGTCCTTGATCCCATTTATCTGTGCAACTAACAAAGGTGTAACATATTATCTTTTTATCTTTTTACTTCATAAATACATTAACATCATTAACTAAACTTGTTCAACAGATTTATGGCCTCATTTACAGCCAACTGAAATAAAAGAGAAACTTTCCACTGAAGTCCTTTATTTGATGCCTGTTAATCTCCTTCAAACAGGCTAATTTTGTCCACAAACAATTCAGGAACAGGAGAAAGCCATTTTGCCTACATTTCTACAACACCGCCTAACTGAAAATTCACCACATTCACTTAATTCAGCTTTCTTTCATGTTCTCTGAAGAGCAGTTTGAAAATGTTCACTAAAATGATTACACCCATTAATCAGCCTACTTTTCAAACTCCATGGAACTGCCAGAGTACCCACAAAAGTGTTGTTTTAACCTATCTGGTGATCGAAGTTGAAGCTGCAATATTACTTTTTCAGGTTTATTTTATTCCCCTTCCCACCTACATCCAGATTCAGGATAAAATTGAAAATTCTAGACTTGGAGACAAATTCTTACCCACATAAACATAATAAATACTAAAGTACCAACTAACTGTATTTTGAGGGTACAAAAGCCATTTTGTTACATGCACCTTTTAACTGTCCCTTATTTATCTTCATGAATCTAACAGATAATGCTGATATAAAAATAAGGCAATTCTTACTACTGACCTCAGGGATTTATTTTTAAATACTGTTTTCTTTCTTGCTTGTAGCTGAATAACCTAATCAGTTACATTTCCATAAATACAGAGTAACTTCACAGATTTCACTTATCTCATATGGGACTGACTCAACATGGGCAGACCTAGCTTTATGAAAGCAGGTATTTCATTCAACATGAAGATATGATTTCTAGTTTGATGCTTCATCAACTGCGAGCAAATATCTTTCATAGAAGTCGTTCAAGGTGCATCTTTTTGTCTGCATGGGTAAAATAGATTGCAACTACTTCATCTTGGAACTTGTAAATTACTACCCAGGTGCGTATTTACAGATTCAATTTGCAGTTACAAGGATGGGATTATACTAAGAATAACTTCTTTCCAAAACGATAGTAAAGTTGTACAAATATGGCTGTTTTCTGAATTACTTCCTTTTGTTTGATTCCCAAATTGTAACATTTTTTTAATATGTAAATGTCTAAAGCAAACATACAAAATATCTAAACCAAATGACAACAGTAGAACTGCAGCCACGATAATAGTGAATTACATGACTATACAGGAAAAATAAGTGAATAATAACAACTTCAAAGGAATTTCAAGTACATTCCTCAAAATTATTGTTTTATGAAGGATTCTTATGGGAAAAGGATACACTGAATGTATGACACTTCTCTGTCTTTAGTCCCTACTTTTAGTCCAAAAGGTGAGACAGTCTCAGGAAATTTATGACAGCACACATTTTTTTAGCCACACTTAGTCTCCTCCCTCAAAAAAAAAAGGAAGTTCAAGGTAAGTATAGCCTTTCCACACTTAAATACTGCAAGCGTAATCAAAGAATCATTAATTTGTCATTATTTCAGTTCAGATAGCAACTTACCTAAAAATGGATCATCGTATTCTGTATTAGACAGCTTAAGCAAATTGTTTTCCAAAGTCTCCATCACTTTAGCTGGAATAAATGCAATATCCGTATCAGCAATCACACATATTTTGTAAGTAAAAATCCTTACTGTAAAAAATACTTTTTAAAGCTGAAATTAACTCAAATAAAAAACTTTGGACTGAAATTTTGAAGAGCATTTTCTATCAATAGAGAAAAGAGCAAGATCACTTTAATGAAGACTTTCAGTCTATTCCTGAGAGAAGCTTAATTCAATAAAATAACTCACTAGAACAATAATTAGAGCCTAGTGCCTATGAACATTAAGGAAACACTTATCAAAATCTACTACCAGATGAGTTAATTTATTCTACAAAGGTTCACATGCATTTGGCAATAGAGGGTGGCAATAGTTGGCAACAAGTGACACCCGGTGACTGGGATTCCAACTAGACTAGTTTCTCTGATAAGGCATGTGTATCTGTCATATTAGAAATCCTAAATCAAAAGTAGTTCCTCATTCCACACAAGCTAAAATTTGGAGGGATTTTCTTCATTCATTCTCATGCTTTCCACACCACTCTTCCCTGATTCTACTGTTCGTGAATGAATGCATCTCCTCCTATTTGTTCATATATAAAGACTTTTTTTGCCAAAAGCCTAATATTTATTCTTTCTTTCTTATCTAGGACAGACTACAGAAACCTTCATACTTTATTGTCTTATTACCAGTCAGAATGAAATAATATCATCATTAAGAAAAATAAAAATTAGTTTAAAACTCACTTCAAACATTACAAAGATTCACTCAAGAATCTGTTAATATGGTATGTGTATGTGTTTTGTGTAAAAAGACTTCTTCAACAAACTGTAGATATCTAAATAAATCAGAGTTTATCAGTGCTGGAATGAACTCCTGAAAGAGAAAAACCTCCTACCTCGTTCTGACACGACATCTACTGCAGCTGCTGATGTCCCTGCACTTAAAGGCTGGGGCTGGAGCTGTGGCTGCACACGATTTGGTTGCAGAAATGAAGAATGCTTGCTCAGGCTCTGAGGATGTGTTTGGCTCTGGGCAAGGCATGGCATAGATCTTCTAGAAGGTTTTAATGGGTGTTCTTTCACTGTCTCGCTCTTGCTTGTATTCATACCTGAAATAGCCAAAAGAAAAATAACATAATAAGCTCTAACATATCAGGCCATGACAAAAAAAGATGGCTAATTATGAATCCACTTAATAAGCAACTCCTAAACTATACAAAAATGCCACGCTATAAGGTTTGAAGTTATTAAAAAACAACCTAATGAACTAAAATATAGACGCTAAAAGTATTCCATTATATAAAATATTTACATTTTCCTTTCAAAGCTACAAAAATTTCCGCTTCACCATTACGGAAACAAATTAATGCTCTTAATCCTATTAAGTAACTTTTGTGAAATAATGTTGTAGAACAACAAATTTGGCAAAAAAGATCCCAAATATTCCAGGGTCAGTTAGAACAAAGCAGCTGTGACAAGGATTTGTCTCTTAAGAGTTGTTTCTGAGAGACACAGAAATTAGGTAGTTTTCCTAAGTTTACATGGAAGAAAACTCATTATTATACACCTTCTGATTCAATGTAGAGCATTGACACACAATCCTTGTAAAAATTAATTCAGCGCTGAGCAAAATCAAAATCCACTAGTGTAGTTAAGTCTCTTTCACTATATTATTTCTCTGCTTGATAGAACAATTTACTTCTCAGCATGTTTTTATAAATCTTAGTTTCTTAGTGATATATTTTACCTCTCTTGGTTGCGCTAGAAATGATTAAGTAATCTAAACATTTCTCCTTCTTGGAGAGCCAGGAAATTCCAAGGAACCTTCCCCATCAAAATCCGTGCCACTCGAAGAAGGATGTCACACGCAGCAAGTCTCTTTCTTATGTGAACTCAATGCAAGTGTTAAAATTTCCTGTGTGAGCACCCAAGAGCCACTGTGGCAGCCAGATCAGCACCACCTGAGCTGAGGCTGATGCCCATTCCCAGCAGCTCCAGTGAGCTGATGGGTGCCTCTCTGGACTGCCTGCACATCCCACACTCACATGCTCAGGGCTTCCCTACTAGCTCAGCACTAGTTTCCCACAGCAGAGTCTCAGAGGTCTGGCTCCTTAAAGTGATTTAACTGCAGCAAATGACAGATTGAGCTATGTGCCTAGAGGAGGAGAGAAGGGAATTCTGAGGTTTTAAACCCTCACTGTCTAAGTGCTTGAAAGACTGAGGCCAGGGTCATTGGCTCCTGCCTTGTCTCTGAGTGTCCCCTGAGTGTCACCTGCCCAGAGCCACAGGTCCCTGGGCCCTTCATTATGCAAAGGGGCAGCAGTTCACGGGCTCTTGTCTCAGGACAGCCAGAGGTCAATCTGCAGCTGCACACCCAGCTGCCTGCACTAAATGTGTTCCTCAATATCAGAGTCTACAAAGGTCCCTTGATTAGCAGGATACCCCCATATTTAACTATAATAGCTAAGGTTTAAAAGGGCCTTTCTTTAAAAACTTCTGTCGAGTTCAGAGAGCATGCTTTGCTCTGTATTTTTCTCTTATCAAGAAACGCAGAACTTTATTAATAAACTGAGGACAATTCTTTCCAGTTCTGCAGCACAGCATAACTGTTCTTGGTCAGACAAATTAGTACCAGGTGAAGGTAGACAGGTAAGCTTCTGCTGCCTCAGAAGGTGCCACTGGTCTTTAAGTAAGTACAGAAATAACTCCTGCTTTTTAATAAAAAGGATGCTGTGTGCCAGCAGAGAACACAGTGGGCACTGGGTTGGTGCCCTTGACAATGCCTTGTTCAGAGCAGAGCAACGCCACATACGTGTGGTGTGATACTTTGAAGGTTTCTAGGGAGTCTCCTTCACAGTTCTTCCTAAATGGATGTTTATTAGACAGAAATCTACAGTAGTCAGACACAGCTAATGGGTAATACAGAATAATACACAAAGACATATACTTGGTAATTATTCTGGAGATGGCTTTAATGACTGATTTATTAAGCAGGGATAGGCTGCCAGTAACTATGGACCCCACTGCATCATTATTACTGATGCCAAAGAGAAATGTTTCTTTCATCTATACTGGAGTCAGTATGTGTAGCAAGATGAATCACTACTACCCAAGAAATTTATGATAATGCAAATAACACATACTGGCATCCAATTTTAACTCAAATTTAAGTGATACATATAAAAAATAGAATGTAATTCTTTTAAGAGGTAATGCTCAATTCAAAAGAAAATTATTCCCTTTTACTCTCTCTTACTCTGTATTTCCCTCTGTCATTTCCAACAGATTCCTTAATACCATGCTGCTTCTGCTTTGAGAAAGTGAGTCACAGCAAAGTAATGTCAGAGCAGATTTGCTGTTATGCTAGTGGTATGAGCCACTTTAAAATTTGGAAAAGTTAATTCATACTCTGCTATTGTGTCAGGAGTCCAGTTCTGTGATACACTAGTTTTGATGGCATTTGCTGTTGCACGCAAACGCTTACCCAGCTCTTATGCTGTTGCATGCTGTCGCATGCAAATATTCATCCAGCATGAATAGCATGTGGCTGACATCATCAATTGTGCCACTAAATTAATTTACTGAAATAATTTTCATTCCTGCCTCTTTTTCCCATGGAGTAGTTTTTGAGATTATATCTTTCCAACTAGAATTTTGTTACATGTCCTTGCTTGTTCAGGGATCTTTTCATCTGCAATAGTAGACTTGTATACATACAACTAGCAGAAAAAAAAATTATAGACTTGTTTTTCTATTACAACTCCAAATATTCATTCTTTCCTTACATTTTCCTCTGGCAGCTACCATGAGTATGGAAATGATTATAGCATGAGTGTAGAAAGTTCTCACATTGGTGAAGAAGGTGATTAATGTTTATGGTTTAATTAGAACCTGCCTTTTTTATTTTAGCACTTCTGCCTTGGAAAGTCCTCTTTCCAAGGGGATGTTGGGGATTCCTGTTATAGAGGCAAATCTCTACATGGCTCAAAGCCAGAACAAGAGAGCTGTACTACATCTCATAGCTTTCTGACAGGCCAGACAGGAAAGATGGAGCTAGAATATGATAAGCTTTTCTGGTTTTTAAATTTTTAGTCACAATTTAATGCATGCTCAATAATATGCCAATCTAGAAAGACTCTAAATGAAGCAACCTCTCAGAGGCCTTCAAGTTTTGGCCATTAGAAACATAAAGGAATAATTTTGCTCTGACTAATTCTGTGAAATATAGACTCAGATGACCATTTTGGTACTGTTAAGAAAAAATTTGCCTTTCATTTGCTCCTAACTTTAGATGAGGAAAGTTTGGCAGCTAGTCCATATTAATCGTTAACTCAGCGCTGGAAGCAAGGCTGGATCCATACTAACCTCATAAAGAACAGCCCAGTAACTATCCCCCATTTAATGCAGCATAAATCTTAGCATAAAAAAGGAGTAGCTTCTATATAAGTGAAATTGATAACACCAGCTTTAGAGATATGCTATACAACAATATCCACAATCAACATTGACAACATGTAAGTCTTACCAACTACTCATTGTGACAACCCACCCCTAAAGGGAAGGGAGCACACAAATGCACAGATGCTCATGGCTGAAAAAGACAACAAAAGTCAGAGGGTCTGCAAAATCTTACAACGTTCTATTAGTGAATTACACACTCGGCATGGGAATCATTACATTAGTCCCTTTTCTCCTAGTATAAACACACTGCGTGGATTTTGAGTAAGAGATAGGGGTGAAAGAAAAGAGAAAGAGTTTAAAGAGGAGAGGGAAAAAGAAAGAATGAAAGATCACCAATCCTGGCTCCAGCACTGATTCAACTGATGGGGTGTCCAGGGTCCTGGGAGCACTGCACGGGTAAGTTTTCCCCCCCACCCTGGAGCTAAGTTTCTCACTTCCTATGCAAATTAGTTATCAAGCACAGTTTGTTCTTCTAGACTTTTCTGGAAAGGGCTCGAAGGGCTTCAAGGGGCTTTGGTGATCTTAATCCTCCCCTACTGAGTCAACCTCAGGTCAACAGACTATATCCACTTCTCAACCTCATTCCTGTGCTGTACTCTGTTGTGCTTATCTCCAGGACAAGGACATCTGTCCCAGAGACAGCCTACCTCTGTATGGCACCCTTCAGAAGCTACATCCAGTTCTTTTCACAGCTTGGTCTTACCAACAAGCCTTGACTGGCTCCGTGTTCACCTGACTATTGGTATTTAAGCCATACACATTAGCCCCTTTTCTTCTGGGCTTCTACATTCATGTGATCACAAGTCTGATTGAAAAAAAATACCTTTCTTATTGGAAAAAACTTGTGTAAAGCCTTCGCCTTTACATACCATACATCACTAATTAAAATTAAATGTCATCCGTAAAACACATTAACCAGACACTAACATTCGTAAAACACATTAACTTGATAAATCTCAAATGTTTCTGTCAATGGCATCATTACAATTAGGATTTTTAATCACATAAATTAAGAAGAACTTGCAGCATTTTTCATTATAGTTAAATGTGAAAGAATGTTTACAGTGTCAAGTGTGAAACCTCTGTTTTGAAGATCATGTAGTTTTCAATACTCAGTGAATGTAACAGATACTTACTGTTAAAGAATAAGCTTACTCTGATTGGCAGCTGCATTCTACAAACAAAACTATAATGTAGGATAATTAGTCTATTAAATTCTAAAAAACTGTAACCAAGAGATACTTAATAAGGAATAATAACTTATTTCAGTAAGAGCAGAAGTTTTCTTATCTATTTGTCAGACCATCCCACACATAGGGGTTATTCAGTTTCATATATTAGACCTGCATTTGAATAAGTCATCCATACTTTCCTTTTTTTATACAAAGGTTATAATAAAAGTGGATAACTTCTATTTTCCTTTTATATTCCCACAGAAAAAAAAAAAAAAAAACAAAACGAAGTATTGTTATTATACT
>VYXF01006272.1:17754-70532 GCA_013397295.1 Polioptila caerulea | reverse complement strand
CCCTCCTTCCTTTAATCGACCTTAGTATCTCCTTTTGTCCTCATTTTTCCTTTTCTCTGACTTGGGAGAGAATTGGTGTTCATAGGTTCGTTTGTGCTCAAGTTCTATCAATTGAAACAGTTTTTAAGGGCTCTGCAGCGCTGAAAGGTTGATCTCGTCCAGGATCCGCAATAGGGGAATAGCTCGCCGGGCTTCTCTCTCTACTGCACACGAGGTCTCCGCTGGCACTGCACAAGCCGCGCCGGCTGCCGGCTCCGCTCCGTGCCTTTCCTTCGTGCGGCATGCCGAACAAACGCTGTTTTTGTCTTTCTCTCTGGAGCATGGCTGGTTAGAAGCGGCTTGGTAAATAAAGTCCATTAGGAGCCATGCCAAAACAACCACGGCCGCGTGGCACCACCCCGGCTCCTGGATGGCTCCGGGATCGCCCCCGGCACCACAGCTCAGCAGCCGCACCGGGACGGGCTCCAGCGGCCCCGCCGGGAAGGGGGCCCAGCCAGCCCCCAACATCTCTTTAGAGAACAGGGAGCAAGAGAACGTCTCGTGTTTTTTTTGTTCTTAAATATGTTAACAGAGATGTTTCCAGCTTTTCTAATGGGCTTAGCAGTGTGCCAATTCTAAGAGCCAGCCAGCGACTGGTCCCGCCAGGTATGGAGGAAGTTGCTAGCAGCTTCTCACAGAGAACCACTTCTGTGGCTGATTTTTTCCCTCTTCACCAAAAATCAATTATTAAAAACCAGCACGCTAAGTACCATACAGCAGGAAGGCAATTTGCAATGTCCTTTATAAAATATTTAGAGGTAATACCTGTTAAAGGTGCCTAGAGCATACGATTAGCAACATGGTTCAATTTTGTAAAAAACAAAATGAAACGAAACAGACAGAACTGATGGAGTTTTTCTTCCCTTCATCTTCCCATGACGGTTATTACTCTTGCTTTTTTAATTGCATTAAAAGCTAAATCAGCAATTTTAGGAATTCATTATTAGAGTTAAATGTAAAGCATAATCCATCTTCCACCAAGATTAAATATCTTAATTCTTAAATGTGCTTTTCCAAACTGAAGATACTGCAAATCAGCTGCATCCCTTTCAAAAGCCTCTATTCTTACCCTTGTGTCTTGACCCTCTGCTGAGGGCACCTTTATCCACTGCAGAGTGATGTGAAGCCAACAGAGAATTGTTCAAGCAAACATTCCTTCTTATTAATGTGTATCCAGGTTCAGTGTGTTTCAGTAGTATTATTTTTGGTTTATTACCGCTGAGGTGAGAGGAGTAGGACAAATATTCCCAAAGGAATATTCAGCAAGGAGAAATGCTTGGATGTAAAGTGTAAGACTGGATAGATATTTTTATTCCCGTTTACTCTCTAAGGTCTCTATTTTTTTCTGAAAGAAAATCATATTCTCAATTTAAAAATCAACTATGTATGAATGCAGTTTTCAAGTTTTCCTATTTGGAAAAGAGGTCACAGCCCATGCTGCTGAGAAAGGCAATTGAAGATGGGATTTGGTACTCTGCCAGATTGTCTTTAAGCTTTATTTTACTCTTGTAGACATTAACATTACCCCTGAAGAGACTTTTCCTTTACTCTGAATTATAGCAGCTGTTTTGTAACTCATTCTCTTCTCGCACTTTCCTATAACTTGGAGAGAAGCACTTGTGTTTAGATTCCTTACTACCTGTACAAATTACTGTATTTGTCATTGTATATCTTTCCTTTATGTATTTTATTTTAAAGCAGTGACAGACTGCTGCCTGATGTCTGGGAAGGAATAATTTGTATGCTAAGCACACTTCTGAGTAAGGTAAGATACATCTGTTTTACAGTATAAGACAGTGCTCCGAACTAAATCATTGACACTTCCTACTTTGCTGGTACATTGTTTTTGCAATAAATTGGGTAAAATATTATACTATTAAGATGTGTAATGAGGTATTACAAGTAATTCCTATTAACGTTATCTGGTTACAGGACATAGTACTCCAACGTTTCATTAAACATCATCTAGATTGAAATGAGAAATTTAAAAGAAATGCATTTATTTAAATGACTGCAAGCTCCATTTGCTCCATGTGTCTCATACACCACATACATTGTTCTAGTGTTTTGAATCTGGGATAAGTCTCAGCCATCTTTTAAATTTGTTTTAAAGAGGTCCTCTTAAACCAGCCAGAAAACCCCCTGTACTTTACCGGGAAAAAACAAAACAATACAAAACAAACCCATTTTGACCCTATCCTTTTTTGAAAGCCATTTATGATGTCTAGGCAATATAACCTGGATTTTTTCCAGAAGACCAGAGCACCAGCCACAGACTCTCTAGATCTGCAGAAGACACTGTGGTGAATTTGCTGTGCATGTCCCAGAGAATACAAACTGTGAGACAGCTTAGACCTCCTGATAAGGTCTCAACATTTTTGTAAGAGACTCCACTGGACCTCACTGGAAGCAGGAACTTACCACTTTTTCTCAGGTAAAAATTTTGCCGTTTTTTATTATTCTTTTAAACATGCCACGTGAGGTAGTAGTATGATAATTAACCCGAGGACCATGCAAAGATCGTGGTCTGATTATACACTCCAAGAAGGAAGGAAAAGCTGCAGAACTACAGCTGTGACTTCTGCATAGGAAAAAGGGGTCTTAAATGTCTTCCCAAATGACTCGATGGGTATGGGTGTCTTCACTGTTGATAGGAGAAACGAGTCTTAATGTCTTTAGGAACAACTAGGTTTGAAAGAATGAATCAGGTTCTGGAAGAATGACTGAGGGGATCTTTAGGAGAAATGGGTCTTAATGTCTCTATGAACATCAAGCCAGGCAAATTTGTTACAGAACCCAGTTTGAACTTCCACACTTCAGGGTCATAGGAGAAACGGGTCTTAATATCTCTATGAACATCAAGCCATGCAAGGAATTTCTGACGGATCCACAGAACCCAGACAGCCTGAACTTCCAAACTTAAGAGGAAAATGGCATTACATATTCAACAGGGAATATGAATTAGGTGGTATGGGAAGTCTGTACCTTTTCCTAGCACCTCAGTCAACGGGGAAAGGAAGAGCGTGACATGTGGTCAGGAGTTTAGGATAAAGGGAACCTGAGTCTTCCAAAACCTGGAGAGGAAACCCATGGGGTGTGCCTCAGTGGACTCTCTCCCTTTATTCGAATCAATTTCCAGGACTCCTCTGCCTCCTTTGTGGACAATGGCTTTTCACAGCATGGCTTTTCCACACACTTCAAAACACTATGAATCAGTGGAGAAATATGAAAGTTTGCCCACATGTTCTCAAGACATGTTTTGAAGACATTTTTTCACTCTCTCACATCAAGAGAGAGTGAAAAGCATTATCATAGCATCTCTCATTTCAAAATTCACTCTCTTCATGCGAGGAGCTATGATAATCATCCTACCATAAAAAAATTAAACAAGAACCAAACAGTGCCTTACACAACACCCTTCTCTGAGCTAGCAGCTAATGCCACAATGCAGCCCTTCCATGTGACATGATTTTCACCTTTTGACTTGTCAACCAGCAGGACAACACCAAACAATTCCAATTTTCATAAATACTTTCAAATATAAATGCAATGTTTTATTTCATTAAGTCAGCAGATACTTGAAGCTTTCAATGGCTCATTTTACAAGGTTTAAAAAGTTTTTGGGTAGCAGCTATCTTCTCCTACCATAAAATCACTGTCTTTAGCACCTGGGTGAACTATAACATTATAGACATTTAAACTCCCAAGAGCAGCCCCAAAACTAAATTTATCTGTTACTGGTTAAGAAATAGAAGTTATTTTAAAGTCTTGTTTCTCCCGTAAGATGTCACCAAGAAAGGACAAGAGATAGTATGTATTCTACTTAAATATCATATTTTCCTTCCTATATTTACAGGAAATAACGTCTAGGTCCTTTCCTTCCTGTTTCTAGCATATTTCCTGTCTGTATCTAATAAATAAGATAAAAGCAAATCTGTTTTTAAATTATTTATTAAGCATTTAGAAATTTAATTTCTAAACATTTTGGATTCTCTGGCATCGTCTTGGTTTAAAAAGACATGCAACCCCAAGACAGACATCTGTCTTTTGAAATTGTGTATGTCATCAAAAATACCGTTCATTTTATTATAGAAGTAATAATTTTACTTCAGTAACTGAAGCTGAGTTTTTTCTATTGGTATTCAATTTTTCTGTCTAAAAAAAAAATATGCACCAAGACTGAGTTGCAACACTCATTCAACAGGCACAATTAGCACAGATTCCACATAATTATCTCCATTAGATTGCAGTTTATGTGCTGCTAGGTAGCTGATACTACTACTAGGTATGCAGCACCTACACTGTAGATAAACAACAAAGTTTCATCTTGAGGGAATTGAAAACAACATTTCTAAGATCTATACACACTCATTGTTTTTCAATTGTTATGGTGGCATTCTTTTCCCTGTCACGGGGTTATTTGAAATACTTAGGTTATATTTCGAAGTCTTGAGAAATTTTTGCAGAAAATGTGCATGTACTACTACTTTAAAAACACTGCCTAGAGGGTTTCAAGCATCTGAAGCCTGAAAGGGACCATAACCTCTGGCATTACTAATGGCTACACCAATCAAGTACCTCATTAAAATATTTATTTCTCCAAATTAATAATGTTGTTAACTTAGAAGTTTTTATTTTTTTCAGAGTAATCTCCTTACTGAAAAACACAGCACACCAGAAGAAGGTTAGAAATGTTTACTGAACAAACAAACTATCCTAAGGAACCTCAGCCACATAAGACTTCAGTTTTTCTCAACCAGAGATATCGGTATCCTCTATCCAGTATGGGCAGCACTGCTTTTATTGTGTGGGAATTGCTTTGAACAAAACAAGGAACAGAAATCCCTTCAAATACTGCAAAACACAGTGTTTATGTTCCATCAGATAAACTCTAGCTCCATCTGGACCAAGATAAAAACTTAGACTATTCTAGATCTTCACATGATGAACCAAGTTCAGAAAGCCTGAGATCACAATTTCTAAATTTTCTAATTTAACAGGTCTACTTTTCCCTGTGGAACTCCAGTGTAACTCCCAAGCTTTTTAAAATGAAAGTCTCAATTGATACATTGGTTGCATAAAGCCAAGCAGCAACCAAATCAAAGCAAAGTAACACTATCTAGCAGCAGAGCTATGTATTTCCTTCCTAAATACATTTGGGTGAGGCAGAGATCTGGATGACTCCACATCCGAGGTCACAGACTATGGCTAACTAAGAGGCACGCAGTATGTTCATGTGATGTGTTGATGAAGAACTGGTGAGTTCGGATACCTGGAAGAACAGAGGATTCTCCTTAACCCCAGCTGTCAGTTTGCCCTGTGAAAGTGAAGTTCAGCTTTTGTTCTCACACATTTGTTTGCTCACACTGAAACAGAGATGCGACTTTGTTGCTCATAGCCACATATGAAAGCCAGATTTGTCATGTGTTGGCAGCTCATGGCTGTGCAACTACTATTCACCTAAGAACTTGTCTGCAGATCCTTAGAGCTCTCAGCCCTGAGGAACTGAGCATTTTTTTCTTGTTCAAACTGCAGTGCAGTTTCATGGTGGCTTTAAGTGACTGATGAGAGTCAGCATGTGACAAAGGCTGCTCGGAGGAAGAAGCAAGACACAATGGAAAGCTTGTTAAAAAGATGGCTTTTTTTTCATCTCCTTCAGCAACCTTCATACCAAACTCAATTCAGCTACTTGAACATTAGGCCCATGTAGGCAGCTCAATGCTGCGGAGGTGTACATAGCTATTTTTAAAATCTGTAATTTTACACTTTTCCTTAATTACAGAGGGAAAGTTGAGATTATAACTAAAGTACTTAAGAACTGTAAAGGTTAACTATCTGGAAAAAAAAGTTACCTATGCTCCTTTAAAGCTTATTATTGAAAGAGAAAATGATGTCCTTTCAACAAACACAATTAAGCAAAATGTACTTTCCTATGTAACTCCTCTATGTGCATCTCATCTTTGCACCTGATTATGATTTCAATATTACTGGAAGATATTTTTTCTTTGCATGCACAATGTATTTTTAAATGAAATTACAGAATTGCTCATATAGAACATAATTCTTATCCCTCTGTTTCAAAACTAGATGCAAATGCATTTCAACCACTGTTTTGTCACTTTTTCAAATATACATTGTATCTCATAACAACACAGAACATCCTTCCAACAATCACTGACCTTTGGTGGGAAAATATTTAATTTGCAAGAGGTTCATGACAGGTTGCAAAACAATGCGTCCTGGAGGATACATATCCTAATACATACATACACACACAAGAAATTAGAAGTGACAAAAGGTCTTTCCTGATAATGCCCTTCGTTGAACACACAC
Organism: Polioptila caerulea; assembly: GCA_013397295.1. Classification (NCBI taxonomy): domain Eukaryota; kingdom Metazoa; phylum Chordata; class Aves; order Passeriformes; family Certhiidae; genus Polioptila; species Polioptila caerulea. Next base: position 64,160 of record VYXF01006272.1, on the reverse strand, counting down.
CCCCATAATAAATCTGTATGCATAAATGCATACAGATTGATGTTATCTTTTTCAAATGGAGCATCCTACTGAACCTTTCAAGCATATTGAAACATTTTAATAAGAGTTATGAAATACCAAGATGACTCTGATTAATTAAAATTCAGTTAAATCAATTAGATCATCTGAAAGAAAAGACAAGGGATCATATTTAACCGATGTTATTAAACTCATACCAATTTCTTAATTTACATTTGAAGTTTGCAGCTTTCATTTCAGATTTGCAAATAGCTCTTACATACTAAGAAATTTCTCTGACTTTTCTAGTTAGGGTAGCAATTAAAGATACTTTTTCTAGCACTGCAAAACTTGCCTCACTTTTACTCTTAGAGTATGTCCATAACATTAGTAACATTCTAATAAATTCTGAAGAATTAAATATAGAGGAAGCATATCCAAGACAAAATCAGAGTTTAAGTTGAATCCATAATAAGTTTTTCTGGAAGTGATTATTGACCTTTTTAAAATTACTACTTCCATTTAAGGATTTGAAAACCATGTCTATATATGTTAATGCATAAAATGGGAGAAAAGTAAATACTTTAATTTTTAAGGATATAAAACAAAAGTGAACATAATATTAATTACAATTTAGCTGGTACTAAAGAGATTGCAAAAATTGTAATTTACAATTAACTAATGTCATTTAACATGAAGACTCATATATCTATATTTTTTTTTCAAATTTTCCTAAAGCACCATTCAGAACAGTAAAACTTGACTAAAAAGCCCACTCTAAACATCCAGCTGAGTGTGTGGACCTAGTGATCAAAATCAAAAGGTGCAAGAATGACGCTGAACCAGGAAAAAGTTGCTAAATAGCAGCTAACATCTAACCAAGAAATATAACAAGATGTTAGTGAATCAATCACAGTTGGATAAGCCATATCAGGACTTCAGAAAAAAGATATGCCAATCCTTGGGATTTGCTAGTCTAATGTCTGTTTGAGTTATCTTCTGAAGATTGGTCTGCAGCCACAATGTCCTCTAAAGAACTTTATTTCATTTCTATACACTTCCAGCCATTGCAGCCCAACATGCTCTCAAATCCAACAGCTATCCCTAATAGCGGTCATGATGAAGAAGAGAATGAGACCAGTTGCTAACAGAATTCCAAACCATTTCTCACTGTCCACTCTTTTCTTCATTCTATCATATAGTCAAATCATTAGATCAAAATGACAGCTAAAATCTGCCTTTCTACAACAACTTATTAAGACTACAAAAATGGGTCCAAAATTTTATGTGGTGCTATGACAAAACTCTATAGTGCTCCTCTGGATTTATATTGTGTAGGTTTCCAGCTAGACTAAATACTAACAGTTCTTGTTGCCATCATCCATAAAAAAAAATTTATATTGGTTGAAGATACAGGGGCTGAACACCTCTATAATTATCTTTTTTCAGAAATACTTTCACAAGACCTTTATATATATAGAAATTAATTTCATTCAAAATTTACTAAGCATTTGGGGTTCATAAAAAAACTTCTTGTTCTTCTACAGGATATAGAATACTGCTTATAGTTAGATATGTAAACAATGGTCATTAACATGAAACTAGCATAAGTAAAAAAATTATGTCCTAGAGCTTCTTTCTCTGCATTCCTTTTTCCTATCACAAATAACAGATTAGAACAAAATAAAGAAAACAGCACGAACAGGAACAGAACTTCTTATTTAAAAGAAACATAACCTTAAAGACAGGAAAAGAGAGAAAGTGTATAAAGACCCTTTTCAAGTACACCTGAACAAAAATCCTGATTTTTAAGACAGCAATGTTCAGCTGACAACCATTTCTGAGTATCAGCACACAAAGCAATGACAAACCATGGTTTACAAGACCTAACAATTATTTTATAATGATTTATATTTATAGATGCCTCCTTTCACTTCATAAGCCATGAAATGGAGGAAAATACTGTCTTCCAAATAAAATGACAAACTCCTCTTCAATTTTTTTTTTTGTTTGTTTTATTACCTGGTAGGCTTGTTAATAATTTGTAATGACACTGCCCTGGCTAGGCTGCCAAGGACACGCCTATGGACCTTTCTGCTTTTCCTGTCCTCCCAACCAGAGAAGCTGCAGGCTGCCTTTTGTCCCAGTCAGGTCATTACATTACACCAAGCCTTCGAAGGCCTTTCAGAGGGGCTGGAGCATTTGCAGGGGAAGGAAGAAAAACGGCAGACTAATTAAAAGGCAGCTGCAGAGCTGTCTTTTCACCAGTTACTGTGTTTCCAAGGCTATCTAAAATACCACAGGAGAATCTCCAACCCTGGCGTTGTCCAGTGACAGACAACAGGGAGAATAAGGTTTTCAGCTGCAAAACAGATCTTAATGACTAACTAGCAAATTAGGCAAAAGAATGTAAGAGCAGAGACACAACATGCTGAACATAGCTGGAACCGGTGGATAAACATATAATGAGGAACCTAAGTGGATTTTGTGGCAAAGGTAAGTGACAAGAAACAAAAGCACGTGCCCTTGGAGAAGTTTAAGGCAAGGTCACATAGAATTTTGGGGGATCTCAGTCAATACGACCACCAGAAAACCCTTAAGGTTAATATAGGGTTAAAATGTTTCTGAAAATCATGAGAAGTTCAAATAAAGATTTGAGGGTGGTAGGAAAGGAATGTTGAGTTTTGTTTTTAGGAAGCCATGTAAAACTGTACCTGCGAAGGTTGTAGTTAAACATAATTTATGTGATTATTGTTTAGCAGTAGAATATTTGTGGTAATGGGGATCAATGTTTAGAGTTTCTAGGGTACCTGTAGATAAGATCGTACATGCTTGTACAAGTCCAAATTAGCCTCTAATGAAACAATATGAACGTGGTTGTTATAGTAATTGTTGCTTAAACGAATGTTAGCTGGAATAGTATAAATGTGTGCATTCTGGACAAAGCAGCTGAGCTAGATTTGTGTTGCTATACCCCTAGCTCCTGCACGCACCTTAATAAAGCACCTGCATAATATATATTATATATAATATAATCCATCTGTGATTATGTGTGTTCATGGATGCTAACAGTGAGACAAACCCCTAAGACCATAAAATGACTTCTAGTAAGGGCAGAGGCATGTAAATTGGTTCTGGGAAAAGTGATGTTTATGTATTAGCTAGGAAGCATGTTGTAATGAATATGTATGATCATGATAGAGTAAATACCTTGTTGCAAAGTTCTATGACACACATTCAATTAGAGGAGATATCCTTGGAATGTGTCCAGTGCTATAATAAAGAATGTCTGCTTTCTAATAATTCAAATTGTGTTAGAAAGTTTATTCTTTGGATGATTTCAGTATCACCAGGACATCAGTGAAGTAAAAGCAGTTTAAAGATGATGGTTGATTTGCACATTCTACTTCTGCATTAGGAGAAAGTGCAATGCCTTGGGCATCATGAAAGAGCATCAAACTTTTTGGTTAATATTATAATTAATATTAAAGCTTCAGCATCTAGAAAATTGCCACTGCCAGAGAGAAACGAGCTGGGAAGAGCTCCCTAGTCGCACCAAAAGAAAAGAAATTTAGATTAGATTAGAATGGATGGAAAAATAGAATAATTTCAGTTTGAAGGGGCCTACAGCGATCATCTTGTGTGCCCACTACCTGATCACTTCAGGACTGACCAGAAGTTAAAGTACTTCATGAAGGGCACACTTCCAAATGCTCTTAAAAACTGACAGGCCTGGGGAATTGGCCACCTTTCTAGGAAGCCTCTTTGAGTGTTTGAGCATATTCTCAATAAAGAAATTTGTCACCCTCCTGTTTTGACATGAGAATTTGCGGATGGACATCCCATTATGGAATCAAATTATTCATTTAATATTACAGTTATAAATTTGTACAATCATTGACAATTCCAAATGTTTCTCTAAAACAACAAAAAAAAATAGAGGAAGGTATAGAAGAGTCATGCTACCTACTATGGTTAAGGCAGGGAATATAGATTCATTATTGAAGTAAAGCAGAGTTTCATCTTTCAGAAAACTAAACCCTTCCCTATGTGTGAGGCAACTTTGTCCTATTTCAATATAAGTCAATTAATGAGGAACCAAAAAAGTATCTATGTGGACAGGGTAATCATGGTGTCAGGTCAAGCTAAGACATGGTTTTTCTCTGATATGCAGAGATATAAAAATGGAATCCAGTGGGGAAATTTACACTCTAGAAGTAACCTATAAAGAGGATTTCACTTCAAAGGAGTATCTCTGAATCTTTATGAAATTGTAGTACCGTATGAAATTAAAGTGTCAGACAAGAAAGCAGCTCATTCTAATATATATATTATTATTATTATTATGTTTAAAGTTTTATTTCATTTTGACATGTCCAAAACTAGTATTTTGAAAAACAGTCATAAAATTTGGGAGCAGGAGGAAATGTGAGACAAAAAATCATTTATTTACATATTTATTTGGTCTAACAAAAACATAATATACTATAAACTTGTGGAAGCAAAATCCTCTTTCCTTTGAAATGGTACAAACAACATGCTAAACACAAAGAGAATACAACCTCTCCAAACATAGTAAAGATTTAACTCTACTTCCAAATAATGAAGGGGGAGACACAGATAATTATTTCAGTGTTTGAATGGTAAGAGAGAGTTTCTGTTAACTTACATTGCTTGAATAAAAGCATGAAAAGAATGCAACAGAAATGGTTATCCTGCAGGATAAGGAGAGCTACATACCTTTAAGTCAAAATCAAACAGCAATTAAACCAATCAACCAATTAAAACTAATCAACCAATTAAAAATCAATCAGTAATTGGTTCTACAGAACAACTATTTTTCATGCCTAAGACATTTGTGTAAGTTTTCTTTGCCTAAAAGACCAGAAGAAAAAGAAGGAAATAAAGAAAAAAAGAAGGAACAAGATGCTATTAAACATGGGAGAGATGAAGGAATGACAGGAGTTTGGGGAATAACTTTTACATATTCCCTGTTCAAAAAAGTGTTTTAGAGTTTGACCACTATAAACAAGGGATTTATAAAGTGCTTGTTATGAAGCAATTCAATAGAAACATTCCTTTGATACAGTAAAACTTCCATGTTTTTCCTTGGCTTCAGTTGCAAGCTCTGCAGCTGTACCCACGATTCTGCTTCCACATTCCTTCAGGCAAAATAGCAAAAGAAATAGGAATACATTCTAGAAAAGAAAAAAGCCATAGAATCTCAACTCTTTTCTTTGTCCTTTTTTCCCCTTCTTTTATGTATAAGCAATTATTTTGCCTTATCATGAAATTTGGGTGGTGGTTGTAAAAGTAAATCTGCCTTCCAATGAGAACTACGTTTCTACTTAGACCATAAAGAATGTCCCAAAAATTCCCAAATTAATCAAGTCACCAAATGGATTTTCAACCCTGATACTGAACTAACATCATAATACTAAATCAGACCAACTGCTTAGATTCAATTTTGGATAAAATAAAAAAATTAATCTTACTTAATATTTGCAAAGAAGCCAAGAGATTAGACATCTTCTGCTGCAATGATTCTAGCTGTCTCCACAATCTCCCTAGGCTGGATTTCAAAAGTTCTTTCAAGATACTAACAGAATTACATTTTGCTGACAGAAAATTTTGCACATTATCATCAGAAACACTCTCTCACAAGAACTGTTCATTTTAATTACTTTCTTGCTAAACTAGATACTGAAGCATAGACAGTGATAACAATGAAAATAAATACTACCTATCTTATCAGAGAAAAGAAAAAAACCTTACAGGAATATCTTCTTAAAACAAACCAGAAGCAGCATGCTTTCCTATAATATTAATACAAAATTTTAGTGAGGCAGATGCAAAAGATCAGCTTCCTACTCTACAGTTCTGACAATGCCTTTTGGAACTAGGCTATGCATAATGTCACATGTGTTGTATATAGCAACTAGCCTGAAAAAAATTCAATTGATCTAAAGTCTGCTTTTTCTGATATAAATAAATTATGGAAATCACCCATTTTCATCTGAAAACTATTTTATTTAAATTGAAAAAAAAATATGCTTCTATTTCCAAGTTGAAGAAAAAGAATTTCTAAAGTAAAAACATTAGATAAAAGAAGACTTCAGTGTGCTGCTACTCTAAAATTTTAACTTCTTAAAAGCTTCCCTTTTTGCTAAAAAAAAAAATTTAAAAAAATTGGCTGGATGAAAAATAATTTGCACTTCCCAATCTTTTAAGTTTGTCAAATAAGACTGGAAGAATCCAAGAAAGCTCACATTTAAAGAACTGAAATCTTCTTGGAAATCAGGACCAGAATGAATGCAGATAAGCAGATTTATTTTTGAATGCTTAATAAACAGAACTTCAAAGTAGATGTAAGATATACTCTGCCTTCACTGAATCATTGTCATAACAATAGATATTGCACATGTGATTTGGAAAGTCATGACATACATTAACTGTTGGATTTATTAAAAAAAAGGGATCAAGTGAAATCGTGGTCTTTCTGAAAAAGAAATACAAAAATAAAATTCTTGTAAAGCTCCAGTAAAACCATGCCTGTTCAACAGAATCAGTACTAACATTAATCATTAAAAACAGTCTGAGTATGAAGTTTTCCTTTACTTTCAAACTAATTAAAGAAAAGATAACTACAACTTCTGGTTAAGTCATTAATATTCTCTTAAGTTATTTGAATCCTGGGTGTGATTCACAGACACTAATAGAACAGTTTACTAGTGCTTACAGCTTTTAATTTATTATTTTAGAAGATGAACTTTAACTTAGAAGATGAAAAACTTTAGAAGATGAAAAAAAAAAACAAAAAACAAAAAAACCATGGCAAATAAGATTTGGGGGAAAAGAAAAAAAGCCCACAAAACACATTTCTTGTGGAAAGCTTCAGTATGCAATTTTGCCTTGCATCTAAATACGCCTACATCATCTTGGTTTGCACACCAAGGCAAACAACAATGGTTACAAACACATATCTCACACCTCTTGGGGCTCATCAACTTCTTTTGTTCAATGTAACTAGTCCTCTTTAGTGCATTCAGCCACCTTCAACTTTTTCCAAAGCTCTCTCTATAACCTCTGCACATTTCTATATTTCACTCCAGGAAGGCAGCCCACTTGCCCTAAAGAACTCAGTTTTCTTACGTACTGAAAATCACCACTAGAGTCTTATTCCTGACTGACAAACTGTCACACTGATGGAAAAGTCTTCCATTAGTGTCTTTTTCACCCCCACCAATAAAAAAAAACCCCAAACCCTTGAAAGGTTTTTTCAGGAAGGGTGAGGATTCATTCTCTTTTTGTTTTGCTGCCAGTAGGACACATTACTTGATTATAGTTCTTTTACTGATGGAAGCTTTTTAGGCCCAATTCATTCAGTTAATGGGTTAGAAGTAAATTAAAACTGCACAGCTCATCTACAGTTGGTGATCTGCCCTTCTTTGAGTCATCTATGCCAATAAGATCTTCCAATTACAGCCAGAATTCCAAATTAGCAGGCATTCAGTATTTGGAATCAAAGTTTCATAGATGACCTGTTACCTATTCAAATACTTTACAAGCTTTTTTTCTCAAGACAAACATTAACCGCTCCAGCAGCCAAAGCATTCACACCAACTGACAAAGCCATGCATACTTCTGATCAGTGTCCTCCTCACTTTGCTGGTGAAACCAACAAAATAATTTAATTTAGAAATTCATGGCACTGGCTATTTGCTATAATAACTGGCACTGCACTTCTACTCCCAGTGGTGTCAGCAGTAGAGCCCTTGCAGGAACAAAGGCTGATTCCCTCTTGAGCTGCTTTGACAAGTGTGAAGTTAGGAGATCGAGGGAAGAGATTACTCCTCTCCAGGTGACTCTCCTGCAGTCACATCTCGAACAACATGCAGCTTTGAGGTGCTCCTGGTAAATAACAAAGAGAATATAAATTTTCAGTTCCCCTGAAGTTGCTAAATAGAGCTTTAGGACTAACTAGCAAAAAAGATAAAAGGATGCAAAGGTAGGTGCATAGGATGATAAATATAGCTGGAACCGGTGGAGAAATAGATAAAAGAGAACTACAGTGGTTTTTTTTGTGGGTTATGTAACAAGAAGCAACGGCACATGCCCAAAGAAAAAGTTCAAGGAAAGGTTGCCTGTAATATCGAAGCATTCAGTGAATACGATCACCAGAGATTCCTTTAGAGGACTCTCCAAGGCCAAATAAGGACTTCTCGTCAGAGGCAGATGCATGTAAATCAGTTCTAAGAAAGTGATGTTCATGTATTAGCTAGGAAGTACACTGTAATGAATATGTATGACGATGGATAAATACCTTGTCATACAGTCTTGTCACACACATTAGACAGAGATAGTCTTCTAACATAACACTGATAAAGAATGCCTGCTTTATAATGCTTCAAATTGTGTTATAAAGTTTATTTTCCAGCTGATTTCAGTATCACCTCTGTACAGGACACCTCAACATACTGAGGGCAGTCCAATGAAGGGATACAACGATGGCTTAGAAGCTAGAGGGCATGGAACAGGAAGAGCAGCTGGTGAAGCAGCATTTTACCAAAGCACTAAGAAACAATTTATCTGCACATCCAGGCCACTCTGAAGATAACTCCATGTTGGGGGTTAGGTTTCTTTTTTTTTGTTACTTTTTACATATGCAATTTTTCCCATAAGTTGATAGGACACACTAACTACTGGGTACTCAAGAAAACAAAGGAGTGGCCAAGCTCAGGGGGAAGGAGGGCACCTTGTTGCATTTCTCTTAATCGGGGGAGTTTCTCTCTGAGGGAAAGAGATACTGTGAGAATTGGACCGGTAAAGGATGGGGCTGGGACAGTTGTGGGCTCTCTCATTCTCAGCTTCAGAGGAGAATGGTCGGAGCTGCTGCTTGGGGAAGGGAATTAGCTGCCACCGCCAAAACCCAGCCCAGAGCTGCTTCTTCTGCCATGGGGTGAGCCTCTGTTTGTGAGAGCAGCCACTAACCTGGGACAGTATTATCACCTACCCTGCTAAAAAGAGGGACCTATCCCCATCTGCTTGTGTGCTCAAGATTCTNGTGGAGAAATAGATAAAAGAGAACTACAGTGGTTTTTTTTGTGGGTTATGTAACAAGAAGCAACGGCACATGCCCAAAGAAAAAGTTCAAGGAAAGGTTGCCTGTAATATCGAAGCATTCAGTGAATACGATCACCAGAGATTCCTTTAGAGGACTCTCCAAGGCCAAATAAGGACTTCTCGTCAGAGGCAGATGCATGTAAATCAGTTCTAAGAAAGTGATGTTCATGTATTAGCTAGGAAGTACACTGTAATGAATATGTATGACGATGGATAAATACCTTGTCATACAGTCTTGTCACACACATTAGACAGAGATAGTCTTCTAACATAACACTGATAAAGAATGCCTGCTTTATAATGCTTCAAATTGTGTTATAAAGTTTATTTTCCAGCTGATTTCAGTATCACCTCTGTACAGGACACCTCAACATACTGAGGGCAGTCCAATGAAGGGATACAACGATGGCTTAGAAGCTAGAGGGCATGGAACAGGAAGAGCAGCTGGTGAAGCAGCATTTTACCAAAGCACTAAGAAACAATTTATCTGCACATCCAGGCCACTCTGAAGATAACTCCATGTTGGGGGTTAGGTTTCTTTTTTTTTGTTACTTTTTACATATGCAATTTTTCCCATAAGTTGATAGGACACACTAACTACTGGGTACTCAAGAAAACAAAGGAGTGGCCAAGCTCAGGGGGAAGGAGGGCACCTTGTTGCATTTCTCTTAATCGGGGGAGTTTCTCTCTGAGGGAAAGAGATACTGTGAGAATTGGACCGGTAAAGGATGGGGCTGGGACAGTTGTGGGCTCTCTCATTCTCAGCTTCAGAGGAGAATGGTCGGAGCTGCTGCTTGGGGAAGGGAATTAGCTGCCACCGCCAAAACCCAGCCCAGAGCTGCTTCTTCTGCCATGGGGTGAGCCTCTGTTTGTGAGAGCAGCCACTAACCTGGGACAGTATTATCACCTACCCTGCTAAAAAGAGGGACCTATCCCCATCTGCTTGTGTGCTCAAGATTCTGAACCTGCCTCTACCTGCCCTGCTCAGAGCTGGGTCACCACTGCCCCACCCCCGCCGCTTTTTTGGTGCTGGTCTGCATTTCTCTACAGCCCCTCCTACGCTGTAGGGCCCCGCCAGCCCCTGCCCTGCCAGGATGTCCCCAGTTCCAGCTACCGCCACGGAGCTTCTGATACACCTTGGAATTTCTGCTCACTCCTACCATTCCAGCTTGGTGCTCCTCAGGCTCCTGCTGGGGCACCGGTATCAGCTATCCCAGGGTTTGGGAAGCAGTCTCTCTCTCTCTCTCTCTCGCATCCCCTCCCGTCTGGGCCAAGCCGCCATTCCTGTGTGCTCTACGAGCCCGCGCCACAGCGCCCCCTGCCAGCACGGGCGAATCACAGCACCTGCCCGGCCCAGCCGGGAGCCACCATCGCCCCTGGCGGCCGTGACTGGAACGGCACCAAGGGGAAAGTGCCTGCGGCCGAGAGAGGCTGCGACTGGGATTGTGCTTCTCTTTGGTGTTGCTGCTGTTGTTGTTTGCCTTGTTATACAAAAATATACAGTAAAGAACTGTTATTTCTTTTCCCATACCTTTGCCTGAAAGCCCTGTAATTTCAAAATTATAATAATTCGGAGGGAGGGAGTTTACATTTTTCATTCCAAGGGAGGCTCCTGCTTTCCCTAGTAGACACTTGTCTTCCAAACTATGACACTCCACTACCTAAAAAGAGAACTGCAGAGAGAAGGGAGAGGAGCATAGATGCCCCCAAAAAACTCAACTGAGAATAGTCAGAAGACCCCATGTAGAAATTTTCAGCTGGTCATGTGGGAACAATTCATCTCAGCGAGAGTGCTGAAACACAGGGATGGGGAGGACTGTGGAAAGGATTTTCAAAACCTGACTGGATAAAGCCCTGAGGAATCTGACCTAGTTTCAAAGCTGGGCTGTTAGGAGCAGTTTTAGTCTAGATCCCTCCAGAGAAATTTTCTGACCTAATTTTTCATAAAGTTCTGGAAGCTTTCCTCAAAGTAAAAAAGAGTAAAGTGTTAAGCTAATACAGCAATTACAGCAGAATAAAAACAGAAGATTTTTTTTTATTCATTCATGATCAAGCTTCAAAATATAGGAACAGAGGGACAATAAGAAGTCGAAAATCGTCAAATATGAATCTCAAAATTTCTGCAAATTAGCAGAGAAATAAGGAAATAAAAGATGAAAAGGAATGGAGACAGCCATAGCCACTTTTTAAAAGCCTTCTGAAAGAAACTCATCTTTGATAGTCAGATATCCAGTATATTCATGGTGGCTTATGTTGGAAGTTCCACCTCTCGAACTACAAAGCTTAACTTCCTATACCTGTAAGATTAATACTGCAAGCTGATAAGGCAGATGGTCTCATCATACTGATAGAGTCTGTAAGGGATATTTTACTGTTCAAGTATCTAATTACTGAGTTTAATAGTATATATGCAATTTTTTGTTAAAGATTAGGCATAAAAAATGTAAAGGTTGTATAGAACTGAAGAAATGGAAACTGTGAGCTGTTTCTCTACAACCTTAGTTTTACCTAAGTAATCTATTGAGAAGTGCTGCTTTTCCTGCCCTTTTTTAAAAAAAAATGTGAACACCTATTTCAGAAAACTTGGTCATAAGAAAAAGATGCGTGACCTCTGCAGTTAAAAGAGCATTCAATACTCCAACTGCAACTACTCTCAAAGAAACAACAGCTTCCAAATAGAGCAAGATGGCAACTGTGTGCAAAAACCACCTGCTTACCAAGAAGGAGAAATTGTGCTTTATGTAGAACAATCAGTTTCCCACCATAATGGACTGAATTTCTGCATGACTTCCAGTGTTGAAAAAAGCACTATTTGTGCTTTGCCTCATCTTAAATTTGCATCATATATTCATTCAGAACATACAATCATGAGACAGTGAAACAGCTCTGTTCCTTAAGAAATTGTCACATAGTCCCTAATGCCATCCTCAAGACCTCCTTTTTCATGAACTGAAATTGATGCAAATGCTAATCTCCAACACAATTTTATAAAAAATTGACAAAGCAAATTTGCATTAAACTGGGAGAAAAAAAAGAAGAGAAGAGGATCATAAAACAAAAATATTTTGTAGAACAACTTGATACATGGCCTTTATGAGTGTTATTTCCTATTCTGAAGAGCAGTATTTTTTCCTGCATTGGGAAAAATTGTTACCATAGACATAACTAGCAGGATTAGATCTTCCACCCCTTCCCAGTCTCTCAAGCCTCTCTTCCCCCAGAACTTTCCTTCCTTCAGTTCAGGCTCTTGGATAGGAACCACCGGTATTTCAGTCTCCATCTGCTTCTATAATGTAGTGTGATAGAGTATTTATTATTGGATGCCCAGATTATTGGACTAATACAAAAAAAAAAAAAGGAAAAAATAACACAGAGACAAAGAGGGAGATTATTAATATCTTCAGATTATTTTTCACTACTATCAATGAATGGCAATTTTTGGTCAGATTCTTAGATATTTTGAATTGTGAAAAATGAAAATAAAAGCATATTTTACAAATCTCAAGAAAACCAGACCATCAGAGCTAAGAAATTCTAAAATTCAGACAATCTGCAGGCAAAACAACACCCTAATAGTACACTACTGTGTTGACAGATGATAAAGTTGTTCTCATCAAATGTATTACTTTGGCTCACTTCTTAGAATACAAAGACCTCATATACATTTATAATCTTATTAGCATCCCTGATACCAATTTTTAGGAAAAAAAAAATTTTAAAAAGCGAAGTCTTATTAGTAAGATATAATTAACTGCTTTTTGAAACACCTTTAGATGCTCACCCGTCCATCAACATCCAGAATTACTACAGAAAACTTGCAATAGTAATACAAGTTTTGATCTGCTACCTGAATAGTTTTAGCAAGGATTAAAACAAACAAAAAAAAAATAAATCCACAGAATTAGTAACTCAGTGTGATTTGGCACAGCCTGGTTTTTGGTAGTGGGGAGGGGGGTGGTCCCACAGGAGTAGCTTCTTCAAGAAGCTGCTACAAGCTCCAACCATGTCCAACAGAGACAATCTCTGATGGCTTTGAAGATGGACATGCTGCTGGACAAATTAGAGAAGTTGGTAACACCTCTGCAATGATATATTTAAGAAAATCAAAACAGCATCCCCGGGGTGGGGAGGCCCTGTGGCTGCTGCAATACATCACCGTGGCCACCGCCATCTCAGCATGGCCCATGGCGAGCTTTGCCTGCCTGGCCACCCCTAGCCAGCCATACTGCAAGCAAAACTGGCAGGGGCAGCAACAGCAGCTTCTCCTTCCCAGTACCCTGCTCCAAGAGAAATGTTAAATAGCACCAGTGCCACGGCAGCCACCACTGGCCGTGAAGTGGTGGCAGGGCCGCATGGCCAACAGCAAAAACGGAGAGTGATTCCCCAGTGTGGGACCTGGACAAAATCAACCTCTTGGCGCTGCAGGATCCTGCAAAAATCTTTGAATTACCGGAACTGGTTGGCAATAGTACCTACAAGCAGCAGTTTTTCTTCTAGTTAGAGAAGAGGAGGAAGTGAGGACACATGATGGAAAAACAACATGGCAGCACCAAGGTCAGTGGAAAAGAAAGAGAGGAAGGAGGTGCTCCAACTGTCAGAGCCGAAATTCCTCTGCAAGCCATAAGTCAGGACTATAGTGAAAAAAACTGTCCTCCTGTAAGGCTTGAAGTCCATGGGGGATGCAGAGATCCACTTACAATACTTACGAGAGCATTAATATGCAGAAAGAAATTATGACAGCTGAATTCAAATCAGCTGCTTTGTCCAAATCATTTCATAGATTTCATCAAGAATATGCTCAGCCCATGAGAAAAGTGCTTATGCCAGAGTAGGTGGATGCCAGAGAAAGCTGTAATCTACTGAGAGACCCAAATAAAGCAAGAGAGCCCCTGCTTCCAGAGACAGAGAGAAAACGCCCTTGCTTCCAAACTAGAGCAGCCTAGCCTTAAAAGTCTGCACCCCATGGATGAGTGACCTACACTACAGCAGTTTTGGGAAGATTGCCCATGGGAGGGACACCACAGCATAGCAGAGAGAAGACTCCTCTCCCTGAGTGAAGATCTCGAGTGACCAAACTCCCATGCCCTGTCTTCCTGCGCTGTCAGTAGGAAAGAAAGAGGGGCTAGAGGGAAAAAAGGTGTTCTGAAGGCTTATTTTACTTCTTGTTATCCTCCTCTGACTCTGTTAATAATAAATTTACTTTATATCGTTAAATTTGTGTCTATTTTGCCCTTAGAGTGTTTTTCTCCCAGCCCTTATCTCAACTTATGAGCCCTTCATGAATTTTTTTCCCCTTGCCTCTGCTCAACGCTAGCAGAAGAAAGTAAGCAAACAATTTTCATGGTACCTGGTGTATATATATATATGTATACCTGGATGTATTGTCATCCAATATTTATATTTCATTTTTAGGAAGAAGCATTTTGTAGTGACTTAGCAAAGTATAAAACGACATTTCAACTGAATTAGTGAGGAAAACCTTATTTCTACAAGATAGATCATGACCAAAAAAAAAAATGAAGACATGAAATGAAAAGTGAAAGGAATGAGAGGGATGTGTCTTTACAAAAAAACTGTGGACCTGCTGGTAGATAAAGCCAGATTCTGAGAGGTGAAAGAAAACAGTTTAATCCATTACCTGATGGCTTGCTTTGCCTTCTTTCCAATCCAGGCTTCAAGAAATTTGGATTCCTTCTGCTTAGGCAGAAAAGACTGACAACAAATATCTATGATGGCCATAGGTATGAAATTAATAATGTCTAATAGATTGTACATGAACTAGATGATGGCACTTGTAGACCGCGAAGAAAATACTCCAGAACCAATAGGCCAAAATTGAACAAAAAGCTACAAGTAGCAACCAAGAAGGAAAACAGCCCAGTCAGACTGACAAACAGATCATTGTCACCATGAAATGAAAAATCACATTCCTCTCTAAAGAAAACCCTTCCATTAAACTACAAGCATTTATGAATGTATATTTCAAAATATTTTTTTATGCCTCAGCTCAAATACAACTCAATCCCAAGTTTATTTTGAGATCTCCTACAATATAAAGTAATAAAAAATTGTAGATGCTCCTTTCTGACACAACAAAAGAAAAGTTTTGTTTATTACCTACCAACACATTTAAATTAATTCAAAATAATATCCTAAAAGGTGTTTGTTTCATGCAAACCTCTGACAGTCCAGGAGATCAGGGTAAAAACTTGGAAGTACTATTCTCACCTTTAATAGCCTATTCTCCTCATTATTTTGGAGCCTGGCTAAAGTAATCTTATTAATTCTTTTCACCCACTATTTACATTTGCTAATGAGATACAAGAGGAATCATTTCTTACTCATAGCTAAGAAAAGCATAAATTTTGCTTTAAGTTTTAGCTTTCTTATTTTCCAGATTCTGTACTGCATTAGTATATAACTCTGAACTTCATATAAAGTGTTGGCAAGTTCTCCTCACAGTTCAGTCAGACAAAACAATCCTTTTCCAGCCCCACAACCAAGGACACCATTGCAGCTTCAGATTCAAAAAGTGTAAACAACAGCAAACTGAGGAGAGCAATCTGGGAGGACAGGACTTCATAATCTGAAGCTGTAATTGGACAATTAACCTCAATATGTAAATGAACCAAAACTTATGAAAGTGTGAAAACTTGGAGTCCATCTTGGGTGGAGCCACGGCTGAGCTTTTGTACAGCCCAAGGTGTATCCTTTGAAGACCCTTTATAAATCACTACTTTATTTCTTTAACCCTGTCTAGCCTCTGTTCCAGGTAGCCTCTTTAGGCGTGAAAAGTAAATCCAATCAGAATCTCCAGTACATCCACTGTAATCCCACTGTTATTAGTGTGGGTATATGGGGCTTCTGTGCAGGCTACATTGACTAAATCTTTATGGTAAAGTTTTATTTAAGTTCCAGTATGCTCAAGATAATTATCAAATCAATCACCATGAAACACCTTTGAGTCCAACCACACTTCAGGACGGACAGCAGAAATGAGAACTACTTTTTTATGACAGGCTGTTCTTCCACCCAGATTTTCCATTTTACTTAGATACTGGATTTCTGAAAACAGGAACTTCAAAGTCCTGCATATTCTGACAGTGTGAAATTATTAACAGGAACACGTTTAAGCATCTTTTTATCATTCATTCATTCATTCATTCATTCATTCATTCATTCATTCATTCATTCATTCATTCATTCATTCATTCCTCTAGACTATTTATGTTTCTGAAAATCCTTCTCCCTTTTTTACTGAAATCTGTGTACCAAGGCACTTCACAATAGTGAGAACCATGCACTGGTGCTTGCTGAATTAACAGCATCTGCTTATAATAGAATCATGTTACCTGAAAAATCCTTTCTTTTGCATATTACAAAAATTTTTTGTAGTAGTAGTAAATTGATGATCCTAAAGAATCTTGATTTCTCTCTCCCTGAAGTAATTCCTCCTCTAACAAGTCATTTACAGCCTTTGGACACTCTTCAGTCTGTAGATACCCCTACATCCTGTGATATCTCCTGTATCCCTGGGCAGGGACTCTCCAGTCTGTAATATGCTGCAGAGAGCTGCTGACAGGGCTCCACAGCTTTTACACCTTTAGTTTGCAGTTGCTTCAATGATACACACACACACACACAATCTATCAATGGTGCTCAGGAAACTAGATGACTTCCATTGAAACTTGCAGCTTGCCCCAGTCAAAATTCAGGGCTAACTCTGAGCGTAGCCATAACCATTTAACAAATGCATCTACAAAAGATGGAACCAGCGACAGCCATTCAGGTCTAAACTAGTATTTTTAGAAATTGTTGCATTTTTTTGTAAACAGACTTGTTTTGAAAAAGGTTTAGTACTTACGGTCAATTTTTAAAGAATTGCAAAACCTTGTAAACAGCATCAGGTACACAACTCCTAGCAATTCCTGTTAGATAGCCAAGCACTATCAAAAACCCTGACAGAGCACTCAACTGTATCTTTGAAAACTCTTTTAAAAAAATTTTACTGTGAACAATTCTACATACCGCAAGTGTAACAGACATTCCTCAGTGGAATTTCACCTACGTAATTTCAAAAATACAGAAACTTTTCCTCTGGAAAAGATCAATATTCCAAGATATACAAATGTTTATTGAATTCTTGATATAAATCAAAAGCAAGCTTTTAAAATATAGAAAAAAAAATATAACTAAATGTATCAACAAAATGCAAGTTTGCTGTACAAGAGGAATACAAGTCTTCAGTCTTCTTCACTGAGAGCATCCAAAATACAGCAGTACTTTTTGCCATGTTTCAACTTTGCATAAGATGCCAATATAAACCCAGAACTATTTTATATAAGACAAAATGGTAATGCATATGTTTTCTTGCACAAGTCAGCTGTGAGAAACAGAACTCACTCTTTAAAATTTTTAAAAGTTTAATAGGGGTTAAAGGGGATAATGCAGTGCTGGTGTGCCTGGTAAACTGCCAGAAGCACACAGTTAACTATAACAACTCTTCTTACATACTTTCCCATTGCATTGGTCAAATGCATATTAATGAAGATTATACATATTCAAACATCCTTTTGTTCTGGGAATTCTTTATCTTAGTTTGATCCCTTATCTCATCTTTGTGGAGTATGTGCCACAATACAGATGTGATTTCGAGAGTCTTGTATTTTATTTCCTCATAAGTTCCTGTAGTCTTTGGTTTGACAGATATTGACAGCTGAAGAAGGGTCAGTGGTAGATTCCTCCTTGCTCTTTCGGTATTATTTGCCTATTTTTTTTCAATATTACCTTATCATACAGATGTTCTAGCCATTTTTACAAGTACTTTCAATCAACATTAGCTATTCCACTATTGTCAGTTAGTTACAAAAATAAAGGCATTAGTTATTATCTCACAACAGCAATTACTTCTGCAAAAGTTAATGTTATAATACACAGTGCATAGCCTCAATTTTAAAATTTTGCAAAAGCCTAAACTGTAATATATATTTATCACACTAAGATATACAATTTACACAGGGATTAGGGTATTACCCATAAAAGACTGACAAATTATACTATATCAAAAGCAGTTAAAAAGAGACTATAAACTGCACTATATCAAAATAAATTACAAAAGCCAATAATAGCGAAAGACAGTAACTACATAGTTATTTATAACATTGGCTGAAAGAACCAGCCTCTGCAGTCAAGTTGTTGCTACCATGGGGAGAATTCGCCTTCACTGCTCCTCCTACCATGGGTGAGCCTCTGCTCAATAAGAGTGGCTGTTGAACTGAGAGCTTTTTTCAACACCCGACCTCAATGGAAAGGACCCTCACCATCCACTCCCCCGCCTCTCCAAGGGAGCATCTCCCAGCTGCTTGCAGGAGCCCAGCTGCTGCTGCCCAGCCCCACAGTTTTCTGCCACTGCTCGGAGTTTCTCGCTACATTTTAACCCAGCACCCTGCGCCTGCCAGGACACCCCATGGCTCCTGCTATGACTGCAGAGTTTCTGCTACATTTTTATTTGCTACTCCAGGTGTGCCTGCCTCTGCCGTTCCAGCTGCTGCTCTGAGGTTCCTGCTGCAGTCCCTTTCACCATCCGGAGGGACACCGGGCCTGGCTGTCCCTGGGTTTGTAGAGGAATTCCCTTTCCTGTCTCTGCTGTGCCGCCATTACCCGCATGCAGAGGTGGCCGAGCCCGCGCCACAGCGCCCCCTGCCAGCACGGGCGAATCACAGCCCCTGCCCGGCCCAGCCGGGAGCCACCATCGCCCCTGGCGGCCGCGACTGGAACGGCACCAAGGGGAAAGTGCCTGCGGCCGAGAGAGGCTGCGACTGGGATTGTGCTTCTCTTTGGTGTTGCTGCTGTTGTTGTTTGCCTTGTTATACAAAAATATACAGTAAAGAACTTTCTTTTCCCACACCTTTGCCTGAAAGCCCTGTAATTTCAAAATTATAATAATTCAGAGGGAAAGGTTTCCATTCCAAGGGAGATTCCCACCTTCCTTGGCAGATACCTGTCCTTTAAACCAGGACAGACAATAAAATAGCCCACAGCTAAAAACAGACTTCCTCCTCCCACAAAAAAAAAAAACCCAAACAAACAAACTAATGCTTCAGGAAAATTAATTCATTAAAAGCACTTACTCCATTAGTTTGATGAACCAGAAAGTTACAAGAATACAAATATTATACACATTAGGCCTTCTGGATTATAAAGACACACTATTGGTGAAGCTACTACACAAACAATAAGGAGTAAGGAAATTTTTGAGTAAGAGTAATTCTACTGAATCAGACAAGCAGAGAATAGACTACGACATTTCAAACATATTCTAACTCCAGAGGAGTTATCTGGAGCTTAGGTGACTAGCTACAACTCTTGAGACTATGACATTTCAAACATAATCTAACTCCAGAGGAGCTATCCGGAGCTTAGGTGACTAGCTACAACTCTTGAGTAACTGTGATGTACTCAAATATTTTTCAACGCAGATTTGAGCAAGCTCTAAATTCCTTTGTTTGCATATCCTTCTTGCGCTAGGATGCCACACAGGAATCCGTAAGAACAACAGACAAGACGTAAGGAAACGTGTGGCTTTGTCCTATTTTGGTAATAAAGAAATCAATGAAAACCAGATGAATGGTGGCAATTTGTTTTTCAAAAGGGATTTCCACAGATACTCTTCAAACTACACTTCCTTTTTCTGAGTTACAGATGGAATCTAATTCAGCATGCTTTCATGGTATCTTTTACAACTCAGAACCTTTAAGCAGATCAAACAGTTACATAATAGATGCCACTATTTGCCTGATGTGTGAATATTGGATGTGGCCCAAAAGGAAAACTTAAGGTATGAGTTTCTTCAAAACCCCACTTAAATACTCAAATATACTGTGAATTAAACTGTGACCTCACCAGTCAGACAAATGAACAATTTCTCTCTTAAGTAACTGCACTGGCTAAATGCCCTCACAAGACAGATGATAATCCAAATTGAGGCAGACTCAGAATCTCTTTCTGAGAAAACAGTGATGGATTTGCTTTCATTGTAGCTCAGAGTTGTTAAAACACACTGCTGTACACTGCAGTTTGGTTTTGAGTACACCAGTACTCTGATAAATAATCTACTGTAACACAGGCTGTAGAATATAGAGAACTGAGCTAACTCCAGAACAGTATGGTAAAGATTTGTAATCTGGGTAACCACATGTATAATGCTTTCTGCAAATGTCACTGCATGTTTGACTCAACACAACACAGACAATCTCTTCAGCTTAGACAGGCCAAAGCAGAAAACAAGTCATCTTCAAGTTGCTCAGCAAACCTGTGAATTTAGCATATCCACTTTCTGCTATCACACTATGTCTGAAATATGGATGGCTATTTTTTTTTTTTCATTACTTTCCCAGTAACTATTTAGCCATCTGCATTAACTCTAATGCAAGGCTCTTGGTATTGTTAGCTAAGACAGCGTTTCAATTTCTCACAGTTGTTGGAACTTTAAAGTACCTCTAATCATAAAGTGTGTTGACTGGTGCTGATTTTGCTGCAAAACTTTTCAACAAAAACTGAGATATTCAAAATACTACTACCACAGAATATAAACTGACAGGGCTGTTTCATTTATCATACTCATTTAGCAGATTTCAAGGATTACAAAAAGCAGCATAAATAAACCAAAATAGGAAGGAAAATCAGGAACTTGCAATTTTGTGGTGATACTCAATGAAATATAACTGATGAGGGCTCTAAAGAAAATGAGTGGTGGCAAGGGTTGTCTATTTTCACAGGTCCTTACACAGGGAATTTTGAAAAGCTGTGGAATAGGTACAAAGTTTCTCCATAGATACTACTACATCAAGCTATACTTAAAACAGAATGTAGGACATTAATGCCCAGACATCTAATCACAGCATTATCATCTGTAGCCACATAGAGTTATTCAACATCCAAAAATTTTCTAGTATCCTTAGCTTTCTCATTAAAAATATCCATTCAGTGAAAAAAAAAGAGGACATTTTTCTATAGCACTCATGCATCTGCATAAGAGAAGGTTTAATATGTCATATTTAGTGATTGTTTTCAAAAAGCTCTATATTTTCCTGAAGTTACAGCCCACAACAGTATAATCTGGGAAAAAAAGACATTATGGGCTCTTCAAAGGTGTCTGAGTGAAAAAGATGGAGTGCATCCTAGGTTGAGCAGTTGCATCAAGCAAAAGAAGTAAGAGCAAATATAGCCTCATTAAATATTGGACCTTGCCTTTAAGCACCCTGAAAAAGAATTTTAAGTAACACTGTTTAAATACAGTATTGTTTTAAGGTCCTGTATTCCGATGTATTCATATGTATTCATATCTGCATTGCTCTCAGCTTTCAGAGTCAAGATGAGTATGGCTTTGAAATTTTCTGCATATATCAGTGCCCCTTGGAGTGAAAATTGAAGAGCTGAAGCCAAAAAAATTGCTTTATTCACACTGACATGAAAACTTGGCCTTTCTGCTCTGGAGAACAACAGCAAAGGGTCACAATCGCTCATAAATTTTTGTGTGACAGAATTCCATCTTCTAGTAATTTCAGCAGTCTCTTTGGATTATTAAGTTTACTAGGTTCACTCATTCCACAGAAGCATCAAACATCCTTGGAGAAGTCTCCATGAGATTCACAATCACAAGTTCAAGTTCCTGAATACTGAAAACTCTACCTTATAAAATGTGATGTTTACAAATTCTCATTTAAATTCACAAGAAATGCAAATAAATTTCATGAGTTGTTTTATAAAGAATGCAGGAGGTCATTAAGATCTTAAAATCAGAGTAAAGCAACCATAACGAAAAGCTCCACTCTACAACAACAGTGGTTCTCAAAGTAGCTCAAAGTGATTTAACAAAAAAGTCAATGAAGTAACAAGCTGTCCTGCGAAGGCAGAGCTATTAGAGATTCTCAAGCCAATCCTCAATCCCTCTAAATCAGACTACAACTTCAAGTGGCAATATATAAAATGAAACAAAATATTTGGCAGAGATGAGAACTGGAATACACCTAGAAATATATCTTTTATGTAGATCCCTGATTCCTTCAGAAGTTTCAATTCAAGCCATTCCAAGATAAATCCCTTGAGAGGCAAAATCAGTCTTCTCAAAGACTTAATACATATTGAAATTGATGAACTCCTTCCTGCCTCATTGAACCAGGAAACATAGAACTCCTTGACCAGAAACATGAGAAGCACCCCAAGTTAGCCACTGGATTTTAATCTGCAGTCCACATTCTTAAATCTCATACACCAAAGATTAAAGCAACTCAATTTTAAAGCATAAACATCTTTTCTTTTTCCCAGCATTGAACTCCTTCATAAAAAAGCTTTCATAGAGGTATTAAAAAAACACTAGTCAACAAAAGCACCCTGCGAAGTATGTAGGAAATTGTAGTCTGAGTATTGGGATAAAAGTCCCAGACATTTAAAATTTTAAGCATAGTATTTGCCTTGACCTGTACCTTAAACACGGGTTTATTTAAACCCACCTACCAAGTATCTGTTACAAGAGCCTGATGCAAATTAGGTTGCCTTTCCTTCTGAAGAATGTAAGTTTTCAGTAGGATCCCCTAATAAAACAAGCAATTGCTTAGCTCCTGCCCCATACCTATTATGGAAAACACAAAATCTACCGTAAGAGTGAAATATATTTTTATGTCCTACATGTAAAAGATTATGATTCCTAACTAGCTATCTTTCCCTGGAATCATTAAACTACAAATTACTGTAGAGATTATCTTTGCTCTTATCAACAGTATCTTATTACTCCTTTATGAATAACTATTAATTACTTACAAGTTTTAAACAAACCTGTATATTAAAGAAGTATATACAGTAATATACATTACCTGTATATTAATCTCTGAGGAAGAAGATTTTTCTTTTGTAATGGATGGTTGGGAAGAAACTAGTAAATAATAAACATTTTTCTCCCTTTCCTCTGACATAATTCTTCAGAGGCCATAGGTTGCATGACCTTTTGAAAAAGTAAAAAGTATAAAGATATATGTTTACTAATATAGTTTTTATCTGAGAATATTACTGAGGAACATAATTTCAGAAAAACCAGTTTCTGCCAAAGCAGAGGTTAAAAATAGCCAGAAAATACTATACAGATGGCTAAACAGATCTAACACACTGCAGATCAGTCTACCTCTAGGACACTGCTCTTCTCAATAGACATTATCTTTGGATACAAGTAGAAAAATAAGAATTGTGGGGGTGAAGAAGAAGGAGATTCATTTTTTCAACCCTTTCTGTGTCTTTTTTTAACACTACGTTGAGCTGTGCTGCAGATTTTGAGGGTTTCACTCTGCATACACAATTTGAACAAAGAGCAAGACAAAATGATGGCAGCAGCCTCCTACTCTGAACACCTCCTCACTCTGTCAAGAAGGGAAAGATAAATTAAAGAAAAATAACACCTTAATTCTAAACAGTAACAAATCCTCAGGCTATAAATATTATTTTTCTTTCTTTTCTCCTTCCTGTTGAAGGCTCCTAGACACCCAAGAGACTGGAGAACTTAGTCTTCTTATTCTTCCAAACCTTATAAAAACAGCTTTGGTACTGAAACCACAACTTCTCAGCTAAAACAAAGTGCTCAGAGTAGGTAAGGGGAAAAAAAATGCGCTCTACCCCATTCTGTCTCCCATTTTAAAAGTTATTCCTCTTTAGCAAGTGATTTGAATATTATGTTACCTGGCAATAGGTAGGTTCTGTTTCTAAAGAGTTTAAAATTATTTTCTATTTGTTTTCAGGAACTATGAGATTTGCTGATGTATATTATTCCTATATGATTGAGAATCCATATAAAAATAAAGCCCTTTCAATGACCCCCCCAAAAAATGAAGCTTGGTCTTAATGCAAGTGAAGCATACAAGGCACAGCTGTGATGGGCATTTGGCCATTTCATGAAGATTATCACTGATTCTGTAAAGAAAGATAATTTAGGGCACTATTTTGTGAGCAGCTGGAAAACAAACAATGCATTTAGTCAAAATCTCAGCAGCAGTAATGTGAAAAACGAAGTTCACTTTCTTGGTAGGATTTAAAAGGTTTAATAAAAGACAATAAGGACAAGGCAATAAAGCAAAATACATGGCTGGGCTGTATCTGGCTGAGAGCCAAGAGCACACCTGCTGTTTTAGAGACCCTCCCTTAAGTATGTATATTTGAACTTTTCTAAGAACTTATTTCCATGTTTCTGTGAGCTGCTTTGCATGGCCACTCCTTGGTCCCGCCTTTTTAGAGCATGCACGTTTCTTGGCTATGGTTTTAATTAATTCTTTTTATCAGCCTTAATTTGGACTTTGGTCTATAATTTCTACAGATGGTCAGTGCTGGTAGCTGGTCTATCAGTAGCAGATGTCTTCATATCAGCAGCAGGGGTCTGCACTGGGTGTTATCCTGACCAGGCAGTCAGTTCACTTACTACAAAGACACTTTATCAACTTACTTTTACTCTTAAAGAAAACTATATCTTTAAAACTATTTTCATACCACACATATAGTATCCACCCTACATGGGTGCGAAAAGAATAAAAAACCAATACCATTACATGTATTCATAACAACCTTATATGTACAACACTCATATTAATATTTGAGAAAAGCCAACTTTGTAATATGCGTTTATAACAAGTAAGTTAGAAATTTCAGTAAGCAAAATATTAAATTTAAAATAAAGACTGAAACAAAGTACTAAATTAAAAAAGACACAATGTTTTTTGCTTCTGAGATCAGTGTCTATGAACTTCAGAGTACCAAATGCTCAGCTTCTTCTCAATACCTCATGATAAGATGATGAATTCTTGATTACGATTTATGTTTGTTTAGTTTTGCTGTAGCCTTTTGATCAAGATTTCATGCTGTCCTCTCCAGCTCCTAAAAGCTTTAGGCTTGGAAAAACAGACTGACCTCAGGAACATTTGGTACAAAGCACAGTGCAATAATCATGTCAGCCAATACTATACAGGTTACACAGAAGTATCCTCTCTTTTCCAAAGCCTGATAACTGGCAAGGTACCTTAATCAGAATTTCTTCAGGAATAAGGAGATGAGAACAACAATCTTCTCAAAAAGTAACTTGCAAAACTCAATCAGTTTTTACAAAGTTTTATGACTTGTGCAAACACAAAGTTCCACAAATCACAAGTCAAAGCATTTGAACATAGTTCAAGTTGAACTAGAACACCAAAAGTTAGTTTTGGGATAGGGTTTTTAAAGATTATTACAGAACAGCTGCATTTTTTTTGAAGGGCCTTGAAAACAATTCTGGAGCTTGCTGATCATTGCTGTAATGTAAGAAATATTGTCTTATGAAAAAGTAAGGACTATCATTGTGACTTCAAGGCTTCTAATGCTTTTATAAATGTAGACTTGACAGTTGAAAAAAATTATTTTAAATTACTAATTTATTACCTTTGAATCTGACTAAACAAGACTGTTTATAGTCTGAGACAGCACCATTCATTACTGCATGTAAGACTGGCATTAAATGCAAAACCTCTACAGCAAGGAAGTAAATTTATTATGGGATTACCAGAATGGAAAAAGTGTTTTGAATTATTTATTTTCAACGAACCAGTCAAAGAGAAGAACTTGAATGAGGCAAAATCCAATAAGTGACCTCATGATTTATGTATAAAGAATACCATTTCCTATCATAATTTATGGCATACTGCACTATAAGAAAAACAACAAAAAAAATTTGGCAATGACTGAAAGAGAACAAAGAGAGAAATCTTAGTTCATCTGATCCATCAAAGTAGAATTAGAAATAAAAAAATATAGTAAGAATATTGGTTCCATAATCAAGAAAAAAACAAATTAAGTTAATTAGAGAGTTATCTTTTTTCTAACATGAACGTAATACAGGTTTTATAATTACGGTAATCACAACTGGAAATTCAACTTTATATTTGCTGAACACAAAAGACCTTCTGTTTGGCAATTAAAATCCGAGACAAAAAACTAAACCAATGCATATATTGAGCCTAAGTTGTATCTGCCATTATAACACCAGAGCCCTGCTCACAATTACAGCTAATGTTTTTCCTCGACTTTTGTATTTGGCTAACAGGATGCTGTGAAGACTAAAACGTAAACCAAACCTAGTAACAACTGCAGTGAACTCGAGAGGATGAACGACCTGTCTGTATCACGCGTACAAGCATCTTTAGATTCACCTGTACAGCTGAGAGCCAAAGCAGCACCGCCTTACAGAACTAAAACTTAGGCGGGGCGGGGCCGCGGTGGGGTCGAGGCCGGACCGCAGCCTTTCGGCCCCGGGAGCCGTGGCGCAGACAGGTCTGTGGGGCAGCCCGGCCCGGCTCGGCTCGGCTCACTGCACGCCACCGGCGTCCTCCCCTCCGCTGCAGCCGCATTATTTGACAGCCAGTAAAGCATCCGCTAGCATCAGTGCGCCTACAGAGCAGGACCCGGGCTACAGCCCGCACGCGAACAGCCACGGGCACGAGTGCAGGCACGCACAGAGAACGCACCGGCACCCACGGGGCGATCCCGCAGGGAAACCGCGGCGAGAGCCCTGTGCCCCCTCCCCGCGCACCCGCAGGGCGGGCAGAAGCGCGGCGCCTCCCGGTGACCGCCATAGGGACGGCGCGGTTCTTACTGACCTTTCTGCTGCCGAAAGGACTGGATGGAGCCCGAATGGTGAACCATCCTGGCGGAGAACAGCCTCCGAGCTGCCAGCCCGCCGGCTGTGGCGGCGGGGGCGGGAACCCAGCGGCGCGGCCCGGCCCGGCCCGGCGCGGCCCGGCCCGCCGCGCAGTGGAGGCCGAGGGAATGGCGGCGCCGGGCGGGTGAGGGGAGGCGGTAACGCGGGGCCCGGGGCGGCGAGGGGCGGGCCGGAGCCCGTGGCTGTCCCTCCGCCCGCGTCCCGGGCGAGGGAATCGTGTCGGCGGCAATCGGCGGAAAAGTCAGTGTGGACCCTGCTGAGGAGGAGCCCTGGCCCCAGCCTTGTTACCGTCTTGGCTGTGTTATTCCTGTTGCCTTCCTGCATCCTTGTCTCACTTTAGAACACATCAGGTGTTCCTGTTGAGGTGAGGGGCAGCGAAGTAAAAATTGCGCCTCCTTTACGCAATGACAGCTGCATTTAAATCTCAGCCTTGTGAGTTAAGTCATATTACATCGCCTCCATCCCCGTCCTCGCACTACGTCCCTAAGTTGCATCACCAGCCTTTTTTATTTCTATGCAGGGGCTAAAACTTAGAGTCTCAACCTTACGGCAGATAATTCTTTTACAAGAAGATACTAAATTGCACATTCAAGCCTGATGTGGCCCATTCCTAAGCTATTTGTGTTAAAATTTCACCTTTTCTACAGTGTGTGCCAAGTGGCTCATTCCAGACAACAGAAGATTCAAACTTAAAAGGTTTTCATTTCTTTCTTTGTTGAAAGAAAAAAAATGTTGTTTCCTTTCCTCTGCTCACGTTATTCTCTCTGGATTCTGAATAAGTTTTATTTATCATTCAATTCCTGTAGAATGTTTTGGGGTTAATTTTTTTTTTTTTCCTACCACAATAATCTGGGGATTTTGGTCCTCCTAAATTCATTCAGTCAAATATTCTAGCCTACATCTAGCAGTATCTCTATCCTCTTCTCCATTTAGGGATACAAACATTATTTACTCATCAGAAGTTAATTCAATCACCTAACTAGTATAGATTACTACAGCATTCCTTCGAAGTTTGTGGCCCCATTTGTGTGCTGTCAGATTTCATCTGACAGTAAAAGCAGGACTTCACCATAACTGACTGTGGCTTGTCTGATACCATCTGCTAAAAAAATTACTTAATTGCCACCCCTTTCTGCAGGCCAGTCTGTACTATAAGTTGTACTACTTTCTCTATATCAGTGTAATTAAGCAAACAAGATGGATACACAGTTTTTATTTTTGTGTAAGAATGTTTTTTCACTATGAAAACATATGAAACAACCATATATAAACCAATACATCCATGCATAAGCTCTTTTAGAAAGGCAGGCAAAATAAAAATTGCATCCTAACTGGCGAGGTATTCCCCAGCACTTTTTTTTAGAGTATAACAGATATTGTTCTTACATAACATGCAGCCGACACATCCAATTGATACCATAAGGGGAAGAAATAAACTTTCCTCTTCAGGATAGATGATCACATTTCAGGTTGGTCTGCGACATTTGCAGAAGGTTTTTTGTTAGTTTAGGAAAAGATGCAGAAGCTATAGTGCTGTGTATCTTACTCATTTTTTAGTCTCCAGTGGCTGTCTGCACACTAAAGGTAATAAATGAGGCATTCCTCTGCACTCCTGCAATTTTAGAAAAGCTGCCGAGAACAGCTTTTTCCTGCTGAGATACAGCACTACAGATGTTGCATGACAGAATAAGTCAGCCAGCTGACTCTTGCTGATCAACAAGTTCTGGCAAACTAAAAGCAAGTCAAAAAAAAAAGAGTTAGAATAAGATCTTTGTTGTTTACTTTCAAGCTTTAATGTAGACATCACAGTGGATTCATAGAGATAAAACCCAAATCTATCAAAAAGTCAGCCAGAAAAAGAAGGGAGTATAATAAAAACTATAAACTTAGTAGTTAATAAACATATGCAATCTGCAAAAAGCAAATGTTTTTCTTCCACTGTAATGGTCTAAACATTTGTCAGGTTCTAGGGCAGATCTATTTCTTTGAGAAGCCTTGGCTGACACTTTTTGATTTACCTGTGAAATAGAAGAGCAGTATCTATTATGCTCCTTCTCTTACCAGCACAAAACAAAAGAGGGCCATTACTGCCTCCCCAATGATAATAATTACAAAATGCAGAGGGGAAGAAGACAGGCTCATAAGTAAAATAACAGATGAAAGACATTATCACACTCACTCTTGGAAAAATGGCTGTCAGCTGCCTGGTACTCAGGGCCATTGTTCTAATTTCTGTTCCACAGTCCTCCACAAGGACTTAGAGAACTGAATTCAAGTAGATTTCACTGACACTAATAAAACACAAAATGATGGGGAGAGAAAGCCAGGGTAAGAGAGTGCTCAGCAATCCTGTACAAGGATTAAATTCTGAGACTAGGAAATTATAAATTATATATCTAATAATTATAAAGCTCTGTTTCTAACAGTAGGTGGTATGTATGCGTAAAACTACAGATAAGACAGCTGGGGTTAAGGTCTGCAAAGAGAAGAAAAAATACCTCTACAAAGGTAATTTTTAAATTGATTCCTTCACACTGTCTACTGACTAAACTTGATAATTGTAAAATATGATCATATGAGTACCTTGAAAGATAGTTCTTTAGTAAGTTAGGAGAGTTTGAAGATCTTTTTAGAGTGCAGATAACAAAATATTTAAGAATTGATAGCTAAGATGTGTAGGAAATGCGTAGATTCTTGGGCTTCATTTGCACGTTCTACATTGGCTCTGAAGTTCATTGAACAAAAAATCTACCCTCGTAAGCACTAATGAATACTCTCTTCTGAAATATTTACTTATATTACGTTATGTCTCACATTTATCTCTGTGTAAGTTTTTATAAATCTTTTCTAAAACATGAAAGATGGAGAGATCAAGATCAAACAGAACTAGACTAAAATCTTCTACCTTGACAATCAACAGAACCAAAATCATGACTTAAAAGCTTAAGGTTGATCTTACTCAGTTTTTACTTAAGTTTTAGGTTTTTAGTTTTGCAGTGAGATTAATTCTCTGTGATAGACATCCTTTTTCATGTGATAGTCTTTGTCAGAAGAGATAAGGAAATAAGATTTGGTCTTGCTTCATCATAATACATCTAGCCTTGTGAAAATCTGTATTATTTGAGATCTGTAGAACTTTGAAATTATAAGAACAGGAGGACTGAGTTGTTTTGCCACTAGAACAGGCTATGAGAAAGACATGCTTTAAATTAATTTTTGTACTTCCACAGTGCTTTTCAGAAAGTCACGTGAAATAGAGCCCTAAGTTAAAACTTAATTCACCAGTGTTCTCTCTAATGCCAATTATTTCCTTAAGAAATATAGCCAGCCAGTGTTAACTATTGCCCAGAAAGAAAATGAAAGAAACTCCAAAGAAACTCACAAGGTTCAACAAGTGCAAAATCCTGCACCTGAAAAATCCCCATACATCAATTCAGGCTGAGCAGCAGCTCTAGAAGAAAGGACTTGAACATTATGGGGAGGACTACCTTGAACACCAGCCAGCTGTGTACTTGCATCACAAATAAAGAAACCTTAGGAGAAATGTAGCCAGCAGATCAAAGCTTTATTAATCCCCCTTATCTGACATGAATGTAGTTGTACTGGCACTTTTGTGTCTAGCTTTCCCACTTCACACCCACTCAGGTCAGGAAATTACAGAATTGGAAAAGGTCCATAAAATGCTAGTCAAGAAGGTCAGGGGCTACAATAAATAAACTCTGAGAAGCTGAATAAACTAGGCTGATTTAATATGAAAAATAAACTAAGTAGTTCCAGGAGCCTACAACTTCTGAGAAATCAATTGGAAAGATAACATCACTAAACTATAGCACTAAATGATCTGGTTAGTGGCAATAGCCACACATGACGACATGGGAGGTTTGGATTGAGCACTAATAATGAGTTTTTACAGCATTGGTGATACATCATCAGAACATGTAACCCAAAAAGTGATGAAATATCGGTCCTTGAAGGTTTTCAAAATATGCCTTGACAAAGCTGTGTCTGACCCAGACTGGTGATAGCAATGGTAAGGCTTCCGAACAGGAGGTTGGACCTGCAAGGGTTATAATAAAGGATGTAATAAAAATAAAAGGCAAGGGAATGGGAAGCAGATTGATTCAAAACAGAAAGTAGACACACAATTTCAAATTGTATTTAAAATAAATCATAAAGTTAATTTTTCGTATCTACAGTGAAGGATTTTGTTGAGTATATGCTTATGCAGCTTTTCAAAGGACAAAATAGCAAGATGATATTAAATGTCCTTTCTCAAACATGCTAATTTCTAAAATTCTTGTGAAATACAGTTTCTTATCAATTTGCAAGAAAAGTTTTGGGACAGAGTGATACTTTAGTTTAAAATGTTGTCTGAATAAGAGCATGAAATGTTTACAGCAGCACAAAGTAATTTATTTTGCTACCAATATTTATGTAATACATTTAAATAGTATGAAAAACCAGTGTTTACAGAATTGTTGAGCCCACCTCTCAAGAAGAGCAGTTCGAAACTACTTAAAGTTCTGCAATGCAATATTCATCGTGTTCAATATTTGCAATAAAGTTGTTTCCAAATTTTTTTATCTTACTGAAAACAGTGAGAATTTTGCCATAGACAGTAACACAATTATTATCTCTCATTAAGCTCTCAGTCACTATGGAGAAGGTCTAGAAAGCAGATTTTGGATCATGCTAAAGTATGTAGTAGATTAATTATAAAACTGAACAACATAATGATAAAGATTTCACCTTGTGTTGCTAAGACACAAACTCCTGAAATCTCACTGCTTTCCATATTTTAATATTTCATTTCTATGATAATTTAAGAGACATTTTCTCTTGGTATAGATAGCATTTTCTTATATCCATGGAACTGACTGTGTTTTCTGACTGATATAAAGTGTTTGGGATTCAATTCTGTAGCTCACTGCAATTGCATGCTTGCTTTTAAGCTTATAGTTTACTTTTATAGATTTGTTTGTATCCTGAACTCCCCTGAATGGAGTTACTTTTGCAGTTTGTGATTAATTTATCAGCTAACATGAAAGAAAGAAACAAAGAAAGAAACTTTACAGTCCATATGTTTTGTAAAATTTAATTTTCCTCAGCAAAGAAATTCAATTTTATTGTTAAATTTTTGGGTCATATGCTAAAGTAGAATTCTGAAGAGTTCCTTATTCTTGTGCCTGATATATGCTGAAATCCTTGGAACATACCTGTATAGAAGTGATAAAATGACTGAAATACCCGTTGTTTAAAACCCCTTATATCATAATGCAAGAAGATTATAAAGAAAATACTAATGTCAAGAAACAGGTGAAGAGGAAAAACAGAATTTTAATAGCAGCATCCAACTTAGATACTTATACAAATTTTTCAGGTAGGTAAACATCTACATTTTTATATTTTTCTCTTCTATTACACATCTCTGTTTTCTTATTTCACATTTTATCTGAAGCAAGCAGCAAGAAAGATTATTCTCCTCTAACTCTGCAGTACCAGTTATCAAACTGCTGCTATATATTTTTGATTAACAGCCTAATTGCTCAAGTAAGGAAGAAAATAATCAGCTGCACTAATAAAGATCACTGTCAGTGATGAAACTATCCATCATCTCATTTGTTTCCACTGTGTAGACCTATTCTGCAAATGTGCCCATTGTTTCCTGAGTACAAGAAGCTTTGAGAGTTACATGCTAGATACTCTTAGAAACAAGACGTTGACATAGTCCTTAGCTGCAGAGTCTAAATTTACAGTTTTTAAAAAAAGCTACCATTTAGGCATTTTTCCTAGATTTAGGAAGAATTTCTTGTCTTGTCTCTAAGAAGATTTGGTCTCCTGGGTCATCATCTCTTTAGTTTAAAGATTAACCCTCTATTGCTGCTTAGTGCAGTTTTGACCATGTCAAAGTCTTTCATCACCTTCAAGCTAGTTCTGTGTAAAATCTCTTAGTTCCTGTTATTCAGATTTCTTTGGCCACATATCTGCTCTTTTTCCCAACTACTTTTTTCTACCCTCCCCCACAAAACAAAACATAAACAACAATAGCATTAAAAAGACAGCAAGAAACCTTCTATCTTTGTGTCATTAATCTATTTCCACACTTCCCACACATATCAAGATGGAAAAAGTATGGCAAGAGTACGTGAGCTTGACTGAGGTTCAGATATGGTAACTTTGGGTATAGCTCACAACATACCTGCATTCTCTGTTGGCCAACCTATCATCTTCAGAAGCAAAAGGAGCTACTAAAAGTTACTTCATTTTTCCTAATTCATGTTTCTCCATTGAAGCACCATCAATGACATTTTAACCATTTTTCAACTAGCCTCTTCACAGAAATTTCTCTCTTCAGCATCACATTGACATGCAACTTTGGTCCTATTTCCAGTTGTATTATAAGATTTCTTCATGATTGGAAAATCCCATGTTGGGTACAGTGTTCTCATTCCAGCTTTCCATTAGAAATATGGAATGTATTTGCTCTGACAGTGACATCTTATGGATCGATGCCAAACAAGCTGCTAGCCCACATGCGTATTTACCATGCATCAATCACCTCCCCATCATTTTGGAAGAAACATACTGAGGTAAGGTTATCCTGTCCCACAAACTTCTGTATTCCGCCACCACAGAACTTGCCTGCTGGGCTGCACCAGGTAAACTCCCACAAGACTCATGCCTTCTAGCATTAACAGTAAAGAGTGTGTTTTGCAGTAAAATTAGCATTGTCCCTTCTGGCCTGACAAGCCAATATGCTGAACTGTAAAGAACTGTTCTATTGCACAACAAGAAAATAAGCAATAGTAATATTGCAGATGATGTTTTATAAAATTGTTTTCTAACAGTGTCCTTAACATCCCATCCAAGCACAGTAATATGATATTGAACAAAAAAAAAAAAAAGTTTTTTTCATTACAGGGCAAAAGCACAGTACTTTCTTCTGTAACTGAGTATTTTATATAGATTTTCAAAATACTTGAGACTGGTACACAGCTGGGGTAATATTTTCTAATGTTACGTATTTGTGGTCACAAATTGCATTTAATTTGGTTCATGATTTATCAATATCTCTGAAAATTTCAAGTAATTAAAAAAAGCTTTTGTATTTCTGTTTAAATGAAGAAAAAAGTGTTTCAAGTGTAAATATAGTTTTGTTGCACTTGCAACCCCAAAAATCAAAGCAATGAGAGTCAAAGTACTGCATGATCCCTAAAGCTCATGGGGATTGGTAAGGGAACCAGTTTGCTGCCAGGGTCTACCCCAAAGAAGAGAGACTTTCAAATTCCATCCAGCTTCAATGGAGAAATAGGGAAAATGGTTGCTTCTTCCCAAAACTGCTTTCTACAGTTTGGATTACCAAGCCTAATGGGAAATTTGTAGCTCTATTGTTTTATAGTTAGTAGTTTTTGAGTTGGGATTGGTTTAATAGAGAAGCAAAAAATGTGGAAGAGAGTTGGGAGTTCAAGACTAGGATAAAGTCGGTAAGACTTTTGTCTTGCTTCATTAGGGACAGTTGATTATCTTAATTTCATATAACACAAATGACAGAATATAGTATTCATAAATAGAAGTACTGAATAACTGGATTTTATAATCTGTTTAAATTCAGGCTGAGTTTTCAGTCTTAACTTCATCCCACTGGCTACATTCATTTATATTATCTTGCAGACCTAAATTAACGGAAAGCAGGAAGTATATAATATCTTCAATTAAAGTATAGCAGGTTATTTACCTATAAATTGGTAGGACAACTTACAAGTCCATTTTGGACAGTTGATCATTATTGAATAAACTATTGAATAGCTTTCTAACAGCTATTCAATACATGATTCTATACAACCTGAAGAACGCGTCAAACCTGTCAAATTGGAATTGCATTTATTGTACTGAAGATGATAGTTGTGAATTAAGGTAATAATAGTATATATACAGACACAGCTTTCAAAAATTTACTTTTTCTTTTGTATTAGGTATGATTCTAGCCACACTAAATGTTTAGCAAAAGCAGCATTTTTGTAATGTAAATATAATTGCATTAATGTGGACTTAATACTGATTAATTACACAATTCTTCATTTCTTTTAGTAAGTTATGTCAGTTTCTCTGAAAATGTGTTCTTGTAATTCAAATCTTATTTTAAATGGTGTCATTTAAGAAAGTAGCAATTTTAGCTATTTTGATTTATTTGCATGCATTGAAAATTATAGATCAGGTAGTGCATGAAGGTGCATTAGTTATCAGTTCTATTTCCATGACTGTCACAAAAAGAAAATAGAAAAAGATCAATTCATACCTACTTCTTGCTTGTATGTAGTTTTGTGATTTCTCATGTTTTCAAGTGCTACAACAGCCTGTTCAGTAATGTTCAGCCATTTGTGCGGCTCTGTAAGGGAGGGTTGTTTCTGTCTATCACTGCTGCAGAAGTAACATAAACTGATTTACTGTACTGTACCTTATTTCAGCATCATTTTGACCTATATGGATAAAAGAAGGTCTCAAGAGCAGAAAGATACTTGTCAATCTCGATACACCCAAAGCAAATTCACATACTTATTTTAATGTCTTGCTTTTAAAATTTATAAAAAAGCGTTTCTCTTCAAATCAATAGATATAATTTCCTTCTCTAAACTTAAAGCAAGAGATATATAGTACTTTTTTTAGATGTTGTCCAAATCTGAGCACTGCAATTTCTCAAAAAGAAAATACCTGCTCACATCAGTCTATTACATGCTTCATGTTTTGCTGTTTATCTCAAAAGCACATACTATTAGGACCACAGAAGAGCTTGATAGCTTTATGATGAGTGTTCAGAGGTTTAAGAACAGTGGCAAAACATTTATTTTAAAATTATTATTGCTGCATTCTTCTCTGTTTTATTCCTTTAGAAATGTAAAGCATGTTCCAGAAATATTGGATGAGTTGCGCAGTTGCAAGTGTACACTGTGTCACTGGAATCAAATCCTTGAGTTCCCTAAAAATATAGAGCAGAATACTCAATAATAAGTCCCCAATACAAAATGTGTAGAAGAAAAGGGAATGTAACTCAGTAAATGTACCACTTGCCCCAGCCAGCATGCTCATGGAGAAATTAGGCGTCAGCCATTCTGCCATCTATTTCAAACTTCAGAGAAGCAGTGTCAGGTTTTGGACTGCTTTGAGAAAATGTTTTGCAGATCACTGGTAACACCCAAGTTTCAGGTTCAGTTTGCTGGTCTAACTGAAGCCAGACATGTTGCGACTTTAAACAACAAATGGTGAGGTCCTTATATAGAGGGGAAGAAGGATCACTACAAACTGAACGTTTTAAAGAGTTATTTTCACATATGAAAGTAACAATGTCACCATGAGCCCACCATGAGCCTGTTTGACTTGGAGAAGAGATTGATAAAAAGGGATCTTATCAGTGCATACAAATATCTTAAGGGCAGGTGTCAAAAGGATGGGGCCAGTCTGTTTTTAGTGATGCCCAGCAATGGAACAAGGGGCAACAGACACAAAGTGAAACACAGGAATATGAGAATATGAGGGAAAACACCTTACTGTGAGGGTGACAGAGCAGTGGAACAGGCTGGCCAGAGATGTTCTGGGGTCTCATTCTCTGGAGATATTCAAATCCTGTCTAGATGTAATACTGTGCAACCTCTTCTAGGCAAACTAGCTTTTGGGGGAAGGTTGTACAAGGTGATCTCCAGAGTTCCTTTCCAACCCCAGCCATTCTGTGATGCTATTAAATCCCCTGTGTTTATGCTGTTAATAGTCTAACAAATTTTTTTCTGAACACTCTTCCACCAGTCTTCTATTTCCAAGTATAACATTTTTGTATTGTGTAGTGGTACTTCAGACAAAACCATACTTTTTTACATATATTCATAAGGATGTATACATATATATAAATAAAATTGTATATGTATGAGAAATTTGTCATCCCTCCAAGCAATTATTCTGTTTATATTAACAATTAGTGTTGTAAAGGCAATAACAATGAAAGCCATCAATTTTGTTATTAGGAGTTAATTGACAGAATGCAGCAAAAAATATGTCAAGGAATTATGCAAGCGTGGTACTCCATGGTGATTTTACCATTTAGTACGCTGCACCCTAGCAAACTAATTCATTGCCCAGTATTTATGCAACAGTTTATAACAACATCCAATGCATATTTTTATAGTGTAGCTTCTGAATAAAAGATGGTTCCCATTGCATGACTGGATGTGTATGACAAAAATGCTTCCAGTCACATCATAATGGTGGAGTTATTAAAAAAAACATTGGCAGAGCTGCTCCCTCAGCCACAGCCTGTCTCCACCTCATGTCTAGCAGCAGAGGCAATCAATTCTATCCCAACCAACAGGTATAATAGGGTCCCCAACTGTAACAATTCACATATATAATGGCTTATTAAGAAACATGAGGGGATTTTTTGTTTGTTTTGTTTCATCAATACCACTATCCAAAGTTATCTGTTACTATTTTTAGTTGTATTTGCTCTGTAACACTGACATCTCTGGCCAATATAAATAGCAACAGGTTATTTCTGGCTGAATAGGACTTGGTTATTAAATACCTAAACAGAAATATTTCAGAAAAAAGTAAAGAAATCTGACTGTTCATTGTCCAGTGAAACACTGGAAATATAAAAGATTATGGTACTTTGGTACCACACATTTTATATTTAGGCCTAGTCTCCTCAGGTAAGGATAGAAGGCAATAATATAACTAAGTCTAACGTAGCTGCAAAAGAAAACTAGTCTGAAAATAAATATTAAAAAAAAATTAGTAATAGGTAGATATTTAGTTATTCTGAAGAAATCTGCCTTTTAGTCTCCAATAAAATATTTAAGTAGAATTTCTTGGCATCTTAAAATTGAACTAAATTCTGGATATTACAAAATGGAGACTCCCTTTTAATTAGGGCAAATATATACCAGTGATAAACGTAGCATAACCATATAACAATACTAACACATAATGTAATAATGCTGGCATGATAAACAACAGTAAGAGCAAGTCATATATCTATTATATGGAGAGTGAGAAGCAGAGGAATTGCATACTCCATTAAAGATGCTTTATGCTTAGAAGGTTGCAAGACAATTAACCATTAAGAAAAGCAGAAGAAAATGATACAAAAAATTAGGTAAAAGTAAAATTTAGAGCAAAGAAAGATTAGAAATCCATTTCCTATTTGCCGATGGCTCATGGAAGAATTCAATGCAAAAGGAAAAAAGAAAACTTACTCATAGAGCAATACATAGTATATTCATGTTCTTAGTAATATGTTGCAAAGACTGAATAACCCTAATAGAACAAATCTATCTTGACAATTACACAAAATTAAAGTTTTTCACTGCTTCTTTAAAAGTTATATGGCTCTGGCATCCCTTTTTTTTTTTTCTTCTCCATATCCCTAAGGAAAAATCCCATCATACTCTCTGTAAACTGCCTGGCCTATTAGGAATGTACACAAAAAAAGACAATAATCCCTATTGCTACAAGCATTATGTATCTGGACCTCTTCCCTGGTGGCATGTGGCAGGAAAAATGGTAATAATGTACATCACTGACAAATTGTTCTGCAGGAAAAGAGATGCAATGGGGAAAGTGTTTATGCTGCAAAAAGCAGCCTGTGTTTGCAGAACAGGGCAGCAGGTGAGAACCTGAGGTAAACAAGGAATGTGGCCTTGGGTGGCTGAACCTTCTTCTGTCTTTTATTACTCGCATTTTGTCAGTACTGGAGAAATAAAATGTGTGAAACCATGCTCAAGTATGGTGGGAGGAAAATGATACCTCTCTGCAATAACTGTCTGTTTGAATATGAGGCACTTGTCAGTTTTAGGTTGATGCTTTGAGATGTAGATTTTGGGAAAGGCATCAGGAAAAGGAAGCGTGCCACAACTGCCTGCAGAGTTTTATATTTATTTCAGATAAACCAGTTAATTATTTATCTGAGTTATTTATACCATGGGGTATTTAGTTCAGTGTAAGAATACTCAAGGATGACTGATAAAAATAAAATTTGAATGTTCAGGGAACAGCTTACAGGTACTGTTCTTCCTCCTTCCCAGGGGATTGCCCATACTATGTGCTTGTGGAGCTGTATCAGCCTAGCACCTAGAGCATTTTTTGCACAGAGATGGATTTATTCTCAGAAAAGGTAGGAGACAGGACTTGAAGTACCCATGAAGCATATTGATGTAGCCTCCCTTACAGGCCTGGATAGAGAAAAAATCACAGATATACAGAGGTAACATGACAGTAACATGGATGTAGATTTTACAATTGCTAGGTGAGTTGGAAGCAGACTATTGCTTGCAGAAGGTAGTAGCTGGCAGGAGCTACTTCAACTTTTCTTTTTTTTTTTTTTTAACAGAAGCTACTGAAACCAGAAAATAATCCAGTTACAAGTAATTGCAAGGAACAATTTAAAAACTGCATACTGTCATGATCCATGAGTTTTGTCCTCTAGGGATCAACAAGGCCCTGTTTTAACAATCATGGAGTAAGAGAAAGACATGATATTGGGGATATTATAATATTCCAAAAACATAAGATGTTTCCTTTCTGAGCCTTTCTGGCTTTGGATTTCTCTGTCTGTGCCCTACCCTCACCTGGGTATTCAGTCCTAGGTTTTCCTCCCCTTTTCCTTGGTTGTTAATGGAACTGCATCTACCAGTACCAAACAGCTGCAAGTATCACGGTGAAGGTTCTAGAAAGTATGAGAAATAATTCAAATCTCTGCTCTCCCAAAGCCCATTTCACACCAATTGAATATTTATGTGACCACAGGAGAAGGTATTTGATGTCATGTTATTCCAGCTGAATGAAAATCGTTGCTGTGATAAACATTTAATAATTTATACAAAGCAGTGGCTCCCAGAATATCTTCTATAGGGAAAAAAAAATAAAAATAAAAATCTGGTAGATAGGAGACTCCTGGAATTTAGGAGGTTTACTCTACACTATATGAGACAGCACTCCACACTCCCACTATCACAGACAGCTATGGAAGCTTCTACATTCTTTTATTCTTGCCCATGACCAACACAGCTGCTTTGCTAAAGCAAAAACATTGGTAGGTACATGCCAAAAGCATTAAAAGATTTTCCTGAGGAGTTGTGCTCAGTGTGAGTTATATTCAGCTGAGGGGTTGTTTAAGCATTCTGACAGCACCAGGCTCCAGAAACCAAATGGACAAGAGGATGCCCAGTGGTAGGGCTGGGGTTGATCTGAGTACATCTGCTTACAGAAGAAAGCAGATTTGGCTTTTTTTTGGATGGATTGATACCATATGTGGTGCTGGAAGATCAGACAGGAAATTAACTTCCGGTTTTGAGGTTATCTGCAATATCTTGGAAAAACCTCCCTTGCATCTCTTCCATGCCATTTTTCCTGTAAGTATCCACCAAAAGAAAGACATGTTTGGAGAGGAAAATAAAATTAAGCTACATCATTTGTAGTTACAAGCAAAAGTTGATTGTGCACTCACTGACATGCAAGCTACTTATGTCTTGTAAGGTAGAAAAATTGAGTAAGATCCAAATACAGAGGCGGTGGTTTACAAAGGATAAGAAAAAAGGGTGTAAACTATAGGACAATAAATATCAAAGGCATGAAAAAGAAACTAAATACTTAGGAAAATAGGTTGGGAAGTATAAATATAGACACACATATATATATATACATATATATTTATACGTACATATATATATATATAATGAAAGATAGTTAATAAGTTTTTATAGACCTTATTGTCTGCTATTTGCTTAATATTTTGAATAGTTAGAAAACATAGTGTAATATGATCCTTGAAACAAAGCTGTTTATAAGCAGCCTCTTCCCTTGCAAAGAGAACATCAGGTTTAAACTCTTTTGAAAGACAAGAGCTATAAGAAAATAGAAAGGAGTTTTCATAAATTATGAATTCATAAACTCCTTGCCTAAGGAAGATAATAAGGAAAAAATGGATTGGGGCAAATGTTAACACTGAGGTTATATGTAACTACTTTAGAATCTAAATGTCAGCATCCAGAGGAAAAAAAATAACTTGAAAGACCTAATAAAGAAAAAAGTAATTATACACAATTCAGTTAGTGAAAGACTGGTATTAGAGAACTGGAATCCTATTCTGAGACCTAATTTTCTCTAGAGCTGAATTTGGATTGTACAGTAGTTAACTTTTATTCCTTTGATTTAATTTTAAAAATTGATGAACAATAATGAAAGTGGGAGAAAGAAAAAGGGTCTAAAAACTAACTCTGTGAATACATATCATACTGGAATATATCCCTCTTTGCCCTTACAAGTTTTCTGTGATGCTAAGTCAGTCATTTAAATCAAACTTCTATGCAGGTCCTAAAAACAATATAAGATCTAATTCTATTTTTCTTCAGTCTCCAAAATTAAATATTTCCATTTTTATAGCAGTGTAGTTACCTTCTGATTCAGTAGGTTTCCTATGGTCCATATTCTCTTATCCAGAAATAAATGAGAATTCTTTTAAAGGGTAGCAATTCCAGAGATTTCTTTTCCTGATATGTTTCAGTATGTCACTGCACCAACTCTAAATCCTTAAAAAGTAATGGAATTTGCAGAACTAGTGCATACAAAAGATAAAAATATGCTAAAATTTCTATTTAATTTATTGTAAATACAAAGGTTATTGTATCATTTAAATTGTCCCTTTGGGTTTCTGCCCATCCTATTGTTACACATTTTTAAATGGGCATTTCTATAACTGCTCCTCAACACTGGATCCTAGTCCATTAGTTGGAGGAAGATAGTCTTGGAAAATGCGAAAGCAACCCCCATGAGGTAGGGACTGACTCACTGCATGGATCAATCCCACTGGAAAGTCAGTTAAAAGGCAAAGAAGAAGCCGATAGCTCTCTGTTATAAATGCAGACATTTACATGGAAAGTATTTAAGATTTTTTTTAACCTTTCCCAAAAGACTTTACCTATACAAGATTATTTTAAAAGGGTTTCCAAGTAAGAGTCTTTCAGAGGTACTTTACAATAATTTACTCCAAGACAAATCTATATCATGGTTTATGCCATCAGTGTAAACAGTTGGAAAAAACATGGACTCAGGTATCACTAGTGGATAATTTTTAGAACTACATACGTACAAACATGTGTGTGTGCACAGCACACAGAATACTTGCTCATTCATGATAGAATCTGGTATCAACCTTATGCCACTTTAACATACTTTATTACAGCAAAAAAATAAAACTCTAATGGACAAAATTTTATTTCCTTTAAAATGGCTTGTTTCCCTTGGATAGGTCTGTAAATAATATAAGCAGGAAATAATTTCTGCAGTGTTAGTATGAAGACCATCAAATTTAAGTACTTCTGTCTGGAGAACGGCAGTAGCCATGGGACTGCTGGTGTCCTGGCAAAGCAGAAAGCCTGTAGCACTAAATACAGACATGCTAAATTCCATGAAAATATTTTCAGCCATACAAACTTGTCTTCTGTGTGGAAATATGCAGAGATCTGAGGATGTTCCGAAGGTGATATGGTAAAAAGCAATGTCAAAGATCAGAAAAATAAAAGATGTTGCTTACAGTCATGTGTTTAATTTTTTTTCTGGATATGTTAACATTTAGTTTTCAGTAAATCTTTCCAAATGTACATTTGAATACTTTTTGGAAGTATTGAAACTTTTTGAAGAGATTGATAATATCCATTTTCACAATTACAAAGATTGATAAAATCCATTTACACAACTAAAACCTAAGTCTAAAAGTAGACACCCAAAAGAATAATTGAATATATTCTCCACATAAAAACTAATGGTATGAAAATGAAGAAATGTGAAACATTATTTTATTAAAAGAAAAATTATTTGAGTAAAATGGGAATATAATAGTTATTTCAAAATTAATTTCCAGGTAACAATGTATGTCTATGACATACATATGTAAGACATATATATGTCTATGCAAGAGTCACTCAAGCTAATGATCATTGGAAATAAACACAGCAGTTACTAGTCTTTTTGAGTTTTCTTGACTCTAGGCCAAGTGATTTCTACTGCTCTTCAATCCTCTAGATGGCAAATCATAAGACTATGGCTTCAGGGGGAGTGAATGGCTCTTTAGTCTGCACTTGTGTTTTTCTTGTCTTTATTATCACTTCAACAGTATCAACTCAATATGATATCTTTGCTTTTTATTGGAAACAGAGCCACATTTTTATTTTCCTTTATGTACAAGTTAAATTGCACTTAAAGATTAATGTTTTTCTTCTGTACTCTAAATGCATCCTTTTTTGATTGCATGATTGTCAAAACTGTCCTCAAATTGACCTTTGGAAAGAAATCAGTAGGATAAGCTCATGACAACTATTCCCAACACAATTTTTTATTTCTCCAGGCTGCACCAGTTCTTCATAGAGTTCTTTATTAAAACATTTGGAAAATGCCTACTGTAAAAAAAGATTTAATCTCAAAATCTCACAAAAGGAACATCCTTAAAAATGAACTTAAGACAAAAAATGTCAGTCCAAGTTTTATTATAAGAGCTATGTGATCCCTGAGGAAAATACCACAAAACCATCAACTTCACAGATGTTCTTCCAATAGTATATGCAGACTAAGAAACAACAACAACAAGAAAAAAGGAGCCTGTAAAGCATAACAAATGGAAGGTGAAATAATGGTATAATGTTGACTCAGTCAGATATCTATCCAGACAATGTAGGGGAAGAAAGAGTGCCAAAAGCTTCCTGCAGATAAGATACCTAAATGAAAGCTAAATAAAGCAAAGAGCAAAGAATCTGGTACTGTAAAGTACCATACATACATACATACATATATATATATACATATGTACACACTCCAGACATGGCTACTGGAAAGTATATTTCCATTCTCTGACATAAAATACACTGTGATCAAATATCAGCATGGATGAGCTGCTCTCCTGATCCTGCAAGATGTGATATATCAATAGTGAGCTCTATAAAAATCAGTTCAAGTTAAAATGAATCTTTGAAAGCACCATAATTAATGGCAGAGTCAATGATGATAAGCTTCATGAAGCTAGGGCAAATAACTTAGAGGACATCCTGTAGAGAAGAAATTAACATGCTATAGTTATTTTTTAAAATCTTATGGAAAAAAACCCCAAAATAAGCAGAACCTCTTCTTGATAACTCGTCTCCCCTATAAATAGTTCATTTGGCACAGGTACTCAGTTAATCCAAACTTCTTCAGTATTTGCTTTTGAAACTGAACTCCAGAAGGTCTTTATGCAGTTTCAGTGCTGAATGGCATTTACTAGCAGCAATTAAATTCTTAACTTTCCTAACAAGTTAACATTCCTAAAAATTCTTAACTTGTCTAACAAAGCTTGAACTGAGGTTTTTGAGTAGGAAAGGCATGTTTAATGAATGCTAGCATGATCAAAGCCTGCAATTAGGACAGCTAGAAATAAACTTGTCTTAAGCTAGGGCTTCAAATTGTTCGCAGCGTAAAAAGTGAAGAATGCCTATCAGCAAAGAACCACCTAAGACAGATGCAGTTGATAAACACACCCAATCATCTGTTCTGAAGAAGAAAAACAAAAAAAACTGCAAAAAACCAAAACCTGCTGTGTTCCAGTACACTTTTATAAAGACCAACATCATGTCTCAATGGAGATACCCTTTCCCCTAGCAGATTTTATAATTTCAGGCAAGGAAGCTCAGGACAAGATAGAGCAGGCCCATTGGTACCTCTGCCCAGTATCAAGGACATGATCATGATTCCTTTATGGAAATAGTACCTAACTCCTTTCCCTGTCAAACTGCGTAATACCACTTTTCCCTAGGTCTTATCTATGTAAGATTAAGCTCATGAGGACTGTGGAGCGCTGGCAATTTCTTTTAAGAAAAGTACAAGTCTTTCCTATTATAGAGAGTATCTCATTTTTGGGTGGCTCTCTGGATGTGGACAGGGTGAGGAAAAAAAAAGACTGCATATGGGCATAACCAGATGTTGCTTACCTC
The DNA here is from genome assembly GCA_013397295.1 of Polioptila caerulea. Classification (NCBI taxonomy): domain Eukaryota; kingdom Metazoa; phylum Chordata; class Aves; order Passeriformes; family Certhiidae; genus Polioptila; species Polioptila caerulea. The sequence continues at coordinate 19,319 of VYXF01006272.1, read as the reverse complement.
TAAGTGATATGAGAGAGATATTATTTGGGACTAAAATAGAGTTTATTTACATCAACTGGTTGATCTTAACATTCTCTCCCCCCATTTCTCAAAACAAAGCCAAAATTAACCTGATTTAATGACTTTCTGACAATTCTTCATCTTTACAGTTATGAATGCTTTTTCATATTCCTGCTGGAGTCAGCATACATAGCACTAAAATATCACAGGAAAGGCATTGGCACACACTAGTGACTGGGAGCAAGAAATCACAGAAAACACATGAAGAAACACATCTGGTAAATGTAAATTTACCATTTCTCGAATCATTGAGATCCTGTACTTCAAAACAGTAAAACAAATTGCTTGTGATTCCCAAGCTGAACTCATTTATAAATAGTCAATGAAAACAGACAGAAAAGAATGAGGGAAACGCACTGTCTGGAAACCAGTTTCAACAATCCGTGAGGTAAAACAACAGTGAACTGCAAAGGAAATTTCCCCATATTTTTCCAACTACTAAATTACTTAAAATAATTATCCAATTTCTTTTATATATTTTTACTCCATGGACTAATGGAATATTTCATTTTACTTTAAAACTTCCTAATGAGAGAAAAAAAAAATCGTATTTTAAATCCTCACTAGAGGGAGCTCCAAGTTTATTCATAGCTAGGAAAGGGAGGACATGCAAGGATCTCAGCGTGTGTTTTGGTACAGTTTAACAGCCTGAATGAATATTACCTTCTTTATGCAATTACTTTACTAAGCAAATCAAATGCAGAAAAATCCCAAAATAATAAACAAACTGATAATCCCATAAAATGCCAAAAGAAAATATATTTGCAGAAGCAAAACTATTTTTTATAGTTTTACTGGTGCAAAAAAAGTATACCTAAGTGCTATAATAGCTAAAACCATATTTTCTGTGGATAGGCCAGTAATTTCTCTTGATGTGAACATTAAATTTTGTACTACTTGCAGTTAGTATCAGACTTTGTTCCTTGTCTAAATTATCTGTAATTGCAATTAAATTTTGTAGTATTTTCTAAAACCAATTGTCCATTTTTGTAACTCAATTCCCTCTCATTTTTGAACCCACTGATAATGAACAATAGCAGCAATATAGAAATATGTAGAGATTAAGCTCTTAACTTAAAAGGCAAGAGACACACAGCATCTTAAGACCATGGTAGTACTAAAGCAATTTATGAATGGGAAAAATGAGCTTTAAAAAGCTTGCACAAAATCCTTATATGAAGAAACACAATATTACAAAAAAATGTAATTGATGAAGACTTGGTACTTCCGTAGCAAAAGATCTGTTCCAAAGTTCTGGTCTCATTCCATGTTGCACCATGTGGTAGGCTATATTTAAGAAGAAATCAAAACAAAAGTGGGGGCCAGTTTTAATTCCAGACAGAGAAGAGGAGGAGGAGGTGAGAACGTGTGAGTGAAAAAACACGGAGACAACAAGGTCAGTGAAGAAGGAGGGTGAGGATGTGCTCCAGGCTCCAGAGCCGGGATTCCTCTGCAGGCTGTGATGAGACCATGGGGAAGAGGCTGTGCTCCTGCAGCCTGTGGGG
>VYXF01006272.1:0-17659 GCA_013397295.1 Polioptila caerulea | reverse complement strand
GGGGATGCAGAGATCCACCCACAGCCCCTGGGGAGGTGCCCATGCTGGAGCAGGTGGATGCCTGGAGGGGGCTGTGATCCAGGGGCAGACCCGGTGGAGAGAGGGGGCCCTGCTCCCAGGATGGAGCAGCCTGTCCTTGGAGGGCTACACCCCGTGGAAGAGAGACGGATGTCACAGCAGTTTGGGGAGAACTGCTGCTCGTGAGATTGGAGACACACTGGTGAGGTTCATGGAGAACTGTCTCTCCTGGGAGAGACCCCATGGTCTCACAGGGGAACAACTTCTCTGCCTGAGCCAAGCAGAAGAAAACCTTGGGTGGTGAACTGACCCAACCTCCACCTCCTGTCTCCCTGTGCTGTCAGTGGGAAGGAGGGAGGAGTTGAGGAAAAAGATGTTTTTGAGGGCTTATTTTACTTCTCATTATCCTGCTCTGATTTTTTTTTAGTAAGAAATTCATTTTGTGTCTCTAAGTTGAGCCTATTTTGCCCTTGGAGTGTTTTCTTTGAGTCCTTATCTCAACTCATTAAATTTTTTCTCCTCTGCCCAGCTGTAGTAGCAGAGAGTGAGGGAGTGGCTTTTATGGTGTTTGGCCAGTGTCAAACTACAACAAAGCTTTTCCCTTCTGTGGCTTGAAGGAGCTCCAGTAGTAACCTTTCAGCTGCTTTGAGGTGAACTGAAGTCCAGTTGATAATCCAATATGGGAGAAGTGGGACCCATGGTGTCACCCCATGCCAGCCCCAAGCCTTGAGGAGCACCTGTGCTCTGAGACAAAAGGCTGGGCATGAAGCAGCAACAGATCATAAAACTGGAATTTCGAAATATGTTTTCTATCTGAATCAGGCATCTTCCTGTTTATTTTTGATTAATTAGTAAAATCATCATAATGGCTTGCACAATCAAAAACATAAGACCTGCACCCTGGACTATGAAACCCTATCTCTTATGCCTGGTTGCTCCATGGTGTAAACAGCTATGTTTGGTTTAGCCAGAGACATTATAGACATTTTTATTAACTCAGAACAGCGCTTTCTGAAAGTCTAATAATATAAATTGAAGTATATGTGATCTCATTTGGAAAATAGTGGTAAGCAGATACTACACACAAAGTACTGTCAGCAAAAAACTGTCAAAACTGTAACTGTAGATAACAGCTACAGGTTCTTTTGTAGTAAATCTTGATGTTCTTTTTTCTTTTCTCTGCACATAACTTGGCCATACTCTTACTCCCAAACATATTTATTGCTTTTAATGATAATGGCAGAGGCAAATATTTAACATCATCTCAAAGGCAACATGTACAGGAATCTGCAAGTCATCATGCCAGCAAACTATCAACAATACCAGATGGCAGGGGGTTTCTTTAATGCTTTCCATTCCATCATCAGTGATTCCCTGCTGCATTATACACGTATGTCGAGTCTCATCCAAAATCCATGGAAGGGTTTGAATACATTTGGGCATTGTTTGTAGCAAAACATATTTTCACCCCAAGTATTCTCATGCCACGAAGTAGCACACCTCCCCAGAAGACAAGTGTCAGCCCAGCAGAGGACTTTGTCCTTGGTGCTGCTGGAGCACTAAGTGACACTGGGACAGTGGCTTTGACAGGTCCTATGTGTTTGCAGCCACAGCAGGAGTTGGTTTGTGAGCTCGGGCTTCAAGCAGGCAAGAAGAAAGCAGTGCCCTCATAAAATTATCTTTGCATTCTAAATGCTGTGAAAGAAAGCATATAATTTTTTTGATAAATTTTCTAGACAGTTTGGAACCTTAGATTTAAAAGGCTAACATGGGGTTTACATATTACATAAACTGTTATTTGTGTTCAATTCTTTCCTTCAAGAGCTAAACATGGAAGAGTTCCTGTTTATTTGAAAAGTAGAGAGAGCATTTTATCAACCGTTGACATGCCTGGTCTTTGAAATATGACATTTATCAAGCCAAGTCAAGCTACACCCCAGCAAGAACAATTCTTATTTATTCCATTCTGGCATCTGGGCCAGGAAGAACTTGAGGAAGACACTTTTTAAACTAGTTCCACCGTTTGTTCCTTCAAGCTATTACCCATTGACTCCAGAAACCTGAAAATAACTGGTGGCATTTGCTCAAGGTCTCTCTTGGGATAAGGACAAGAGAAGTATCTGAGGTGTCACTCAGTCAGTTTATATTGTCTTTATTTTATTATTATTATTATTATTGCATTAATATAAAAATTCATAGTCTCTCTCAAAGTGAAGATACTAGGTACCCTATTAGATTCTACTTGGCTTGGATATCACCTAGTCCAAACTTGAAACTCATTGTCCAAAGATTTCAAGGAAACATAGGCTGAGTTTTTGTTTCTTACAGTACTCACACAAAGAAATTAATCAATGATTCTGTGAACACAGATGTAAAAAAGCCAAAGCACATTTTACCTATTGATCAGTACAGTCACATACCCAGGTAAAAATCTCCCATCATATTAATTAAGTAAAAAGGGAGTCAGAAAGGTTATTGATAGGAGAATACACAAAATGAAATTAGCCATGAAACTATTCCTAAAGATTAATTTTATGTTCTGCAGAAAGATTGTATGATAAGAACAGAGGCTGAAGTTCTCAGAACCATATTAACATAGTAATTTCTGGTAAAGTAAATCAAAGAGGGATTCTAACACCTGAAAAAGCAAAGAAAAAGAATTATGGGAATATATTTCATTATCTAAGTAACACAATGCTAGTTTATTTTAATGATTGATTCCAGAGTCTATCAGTCAGTGACATGCACATCCCAGGCTGATTTCTTCATAGAAAATGTTGAATCATGTTTGCAGTGATGGAGATGGGCCTCCTCACCATGAACAGACAATAGCTTTTCCACCACTCTCCAGCTTTTGTCCTAAAAAGACCACATGGAGCTGCCAAGTTCAGCATGGGAAAAAATCTGCATTCTTCCTGAGTAAATTCACTATGGTTTTATCAGTGTGTTGCTTAATGTGGGACTGTGTTTTGGATTTGCTCTGAAAACAGGGTTGAGAATGTGGAGGTGTTTTCATTACTGCTGAGCAGTGCTCACACAGTGCCAATGACTTTCCTGCTGGTCCCTCTGCCCCACCAGAGCAGGCTGGAGGCATGCAAGGAGTTGGGAAGGCACACAGTGAGGTCTGCTTACCCCAACTGACCCAGAGATATCCATATCATATGGTGCCATGCTTTGTATATAAAGCAGGAGGAAGAAGAGTTGGGGAACATTTGGAGTGATGGCTTTTGTCTTCTCCAATTGATGATGACATTTGAAGGAGCCCTACTTTCCAAGAGATGGCTGACCACCTGCCCATGGGAAATGGGGAATTAATTTCATTTTTTTGCTTTTCTTGCATGCCCTGCTTTTGCTTTACCTATGAAATTGTCTCAACCCTTAAATTTTCTCATTTTTATCCTTTGGATTTTCTCCCCCACCAGTGGAGAACGGCTGCATGGTATGTAGTTGCCTACAGAGGCTAAAACACAACAATAAGAAAAAAGAAAATATGAAAAAGTTAACTTTTGCTCCAGGTCTTACTTCCAAATAAAACAGAGATAGAACCACTTCTCTAACTTCATCTGTAGCGCAACTGTAAGACTACCATTTCTGTGTCAAGAAAATACTGGAAACTCCAGTCTCAACACTGGTCATGACTGATTTTTTGATTAGTAGAAATTTTACAAGCAATCCTAGCTTTGTATACCATCCCAAACACAGCCAATTACTCTGCCTCTTTGAATCTAGTTACTAAAATCATGCCAAAGAACATGCAGTGAGAAGGCATCTTGTAATATATCGGTATCTACTGCAAGAAGTACAAGAACTAAACCTTTAAGATATCATTTAAAAGGAATTGCAAAATTACAAATGTTGACAGAGGATTGCAAACTGAATGCAGTGCCTCCATGATTATGTTCTCCCTCTTATAAATGTGAAAATAGTAACAAACATAGAGCTTATTGGAAGCCCTGAAACAGCATGAAAGGGGCCAAATGGGAAAGGCTGAAGAGTAAACAAGGAAGTCAAAACTTAATGTCCAGTTGTTTTCTAGCCCAAATTAGTACAAAGCCTTATGGTTTCTGTGGAAACTTGACCATTTGGCACCACAAGAAAAAGTTGCAGTCTCAAAACCAGAAACAATTCAGAGTATTAAAAAAGTTGCATAGTAAATGTTAAGGTCCTGAAAGCAACTGAAAGTTAAACAACTGGTTTTAAGAAATAAACCAAAGATACATGTTTAAAATATATTATACTTACAGATAATTATCACTTCAAAAGCGGAAAGGAATGAGAAAACTGATGCCAAAAAAAAAAAAAAGTAATGTGAAGTGAAAAGTCTCAAACAAGATGAAACCAAATATGTTGATGGGCAGATGAGGAAAGTTACTTTTGTGTAAAGGCCAGGAAAAAAGTTAGGAATTTGAGCAGAGAGGAAGATTGTTCCAAGTGCTTTATAATGAGTAAAACAAAAGGAAGAGGAGAATACTTTCTTGTTGTGAAGAAAAATGAGACTAACAGACCTTGTTAAACTTTGAAAAATATGAGATATACAGAAAGAAAGGAATCAACAGGCAACGAAATAGGAAAACAAGATTATGAGTCAAACTTCTAGTGTTAGTTATTAGGGTTTTCAGGGATAATCATAAGATGATCAGTTGTAGAGAGTCTTTCTTTTCCCCCCAGACTCATTTTGCACCCTTTACCCTAGACTGCAAGGAGGTGAAGGCAGTGGTACAGGAACACCTACCTCAAGAGACTAAACTCTACATTTTGTGTAACTGATTTTCCTCAAGCTGAGTGCCGTAACTCTTGCAGAACTTCAATGCAGCTAAGTTGGATCAAGTGGTGGGACATCTTTGAAGATAGAAACCTGTAAACCTGACCAACAACATACTTTCCTGTTTTCATTTCCTCTGCAATAGTGGCTACTGATTGTTGCCAAAACAAGATATCAAACAAGTGATTTTTACCTGAGTCTGTAAAGGAATTCCTCTGGGTTATGAAGGGCAGAAAAATGTAACATTTCTCTCCCAGACATCTCCATTACCTGTGCTTTTCTTTCCCCAGCAAAGCAAAGGATTTCAGAAGGAAAGCATATGGAAATCAAAATTAGAATAGCAGGAAACTACATTTTATAAAAATGAAAGTAAGAGGCATCACATTTAATTCTACTGTAACTAATACTATTAACAGAAAGAGAACATGCCAAAAATATATTGATTTAAACTCTGTGAATTTTGAGGATGACAAGAGATCTATAAATAAATTAAGAAAAACTATTTATACTTCTTTGAATGTCCTTCATTATATCCTTCCTGAGGTAAGTGAACAAGCCAGTCATATCCTGTGTGAAAACTATGTACAAACTGCATTCTTCCGGAAATGAAAAAAAAAGGACAAAATCCCCTGAGCATTTGTTACATCATTAAGTTAAATTAGTCAGAGGACAAGGCAAAATCACTCTCAAGAAGAATAAGATGTCAACGTCTGGAATAAACTTCATTCAACTTATTTTGATTGCCTATGAATTGAGAAGATTTATGTTCTCCTTAGGTTTTTATAAGGAAAAATAAAAAAGGTGCATAAGCATATAGACACAGACTCCTTATTCCTGAATTACTCCAATTTCTGTCTAGTTTTGACAGAAAGTTTAGTCAACTGAAGTGAGCAGCAACAATCAGCAACTCATACTAGGTGTTCTGTAGAGTCTCAAAGAGCAGGAAACCCAACCATCCTAGAAAATTTGTATTCTGTTTCCATTGTTTTTTATTTTATGGGAGAAAACTTCCAGAGTTCATGGATTTTTCAAGATGGATATTTCTAAGAAACACACAGGTACATAATTGCACTTTGATATACTTCAGAAACTGCCTTTTGGAAAGACTGGCTTTATTAAATCCAGTCTTAATTCTACCAAAGTGGCATTGAATTAAAAAAAAAGCATTTTGCCTTGCCATAGCTGACAGGGCAAGAACTTCTATGCATTAATATTTTTCTCTTTAACAGAGCTTGTCTTAGTTGGGATCCTGGAAGAAAAAGCATGTAGACCTTGTATGTCTCATCCTTGGACAAAAAAGAATCAGAGAGTAAGAATCTTGAGTATAGCAACTTGAGATTTTGATGGTGGTTCAATTAAATAATTCATTAGTTCCCTTCTTCAGGTTCAGCACAATGTGTTTTGGGGTTAAGGAAAGATTGAGTAAACTAATACTTCTACAAGGGTGTACTCCTTGGATATTTTTTGAGTGTCAAAATCAAAACTTTTAGAATATAAAAGCCAAAGGTATACTAAAATAAGATGGGAAAAAGCTTAAATGTGGATTGACTCAAGTTATTTTAGTGGTTTCATGAATTTCTGATATTTAGTTCTTTCTCAATGCTTAAGTAGGGAAAGCAAAAATCAGTTTTGACCTCTTATTCATGGTTCCAGTGCCATGCCCACTAAGGACTGGCCTGTCATTCCTTTTTAGATCAGGAAAAAATGGGAGAAAAACAAATTAAGGAAAAGAACAGTGGATGTACCTACCAGAAGAAGACTTTTCTAACAAAAGAATTTATTTTCTAAAAGGAAGCACCAGAAAATCTTTCTTTTTCAAGGTATGCAAGAAGACACTGTAGAAATTAGCAGTACTCGGGTAGGACTGAAAGAGTTCATCTTTGACATACATAATTATGTGCCTTTGAATCAAATGCGTTAAACAATTTACTACCTTTGTTGTTTACACCACCTTAAAATAATTAATTTTTATATAAAATAAATAATTAAGGAAGAATATTGCTTACTTAAAAGATTTATGATACATAATTTAATTTAGGGTGCTGTTTTGAAGTGCTATCTATTTATTTTCATACACAAAAGAATACATGTATTTTAGAAATAATAATCCTAAATGATCAAATCTTCAAAACAGAAGCCTGAGGCTACTTGATTCCAAGATCTATACAGCCAGAGCGTTTTGGCATAATTGAACTGCCACAAGAGGTTGATATAGTGGGATCTAAGTGATTTCAACATGCCTTCTCTTTTCCCCCCTCAAAGGCAGGAGCACAAAAATGAGAGAGATCAAAATGATTACAAATACTTTTGCCTATATCGATATATAATTCATCAAGATACCATTCCCAACTTATTATTTTATCAGCAAAACAGCACATTTTAGGACTGAGACTAACAGGCAGCCAAATCCTTTCTCACCATGTACTTTTGGAAAAAGACACTTGTGTCTTTCAGAACCACTCAGAAATTTCTAGCTATAACATTCAGCTGCCAGCACAGATAACTCCAAATAATTCTCTCTCTCACATGATGTCCTTTCTAAATTTTACTAAACTTATGTTTTCAGTAAGTTTTTTTCTTTGTTTACTGTTTTGGGTTTTTAAAGCAGATTAACGTAGATAATATTACAATGCTGATGCAAATATCACAGGAGTTTATAAAGTCTGCCAGAATTTCTTCACATTTTTGGTGGTGTAATAATGCAACAACCCATATTTGGGGTTCCTAATATACTTATATACAATGTACTAAATGGCATTTTTTTCCTGACTGCATATTGTCTAGACATAGTGATCAGAATTCACAGTTAAGTCAGTGTTCAAACATGAAATACAACTGTATTGTGCATCACTAGAGGAGCACCCTCTACTTACCAAACTTACTGATTCATGGCCATCAGTCCATTCTACTTATAATGCCTACAGACTTGGCTTCTTAAAATATGTTACAATTGCATATAGACAAAATTCAAGACTTTGAATCAGGCTTTGGGAGTGTAAGATACATTGTGCTAAAGGAAGAGGGCTCAGTCTTCACTCTTGCTTCCATTTTTTCACTGTTGTTACCAAGTCTGCACTCATCTGTTTTGCAAGTATTGACCTCACATTTCAAATCAAGGAAAGTTTGATCTGTAAGGTCAGCACATTCATTACATAGACATACTACCATTGCTACTGAGATAGTTTGGGAAATAAAATCCACTATAACAAATCATTAGTGTATTTTCTCAGAGTTTGTTGAACAATCCCATTCACCATTGAAAATAAATAGCCCATTAAATGAACTGCACAGAAGAGAGATGATGCCTCTGGGAAAAGTTAGATTTTTATATTCAGTTTAGTTTGCATTTATCCAAGCCATATAAGGACAGAAGTCATGACACCTGGGGCAGAGGTGAATGCCTCAGTATGTTAGGCCTCTCTGATAACTCTGAATTATTCTTCAGATATAGGCTCATTTTGTGTATTACTAATGAAATTTTAGTTCAGAGGGTAGTTCCAAAGAGCAATAGATCTTCCAGTTGTAGCTCATGGTACATCTTTAGGCTCAGTAGCAAAAAGACTGACTCTTGCTAGCACTGGAGACCAAGGGCATACTGTATAAATTTGTGCCCCAGTCTCCATCCCTGTATGAACTAATATTCTCTTCTTCCCTCTTTCTCTTCACCTACATTCACCACAGAAGATGCCCCAAAAAATAATCAGTGAAAGAATCACATTTAAAGCAAAAACAAGTAGGTGTTTTCTACTACAAGTTTTCTACTTGTACCATTCCACAAAAAGTCACAGAGCCACATGATTTCGTGCATTTCTAATTTCAGAACAGTTCAAATGCGGTACTCTGGCTTGACCAATAAAGTTGTAGGTCAAGTGTTTTTAGTCTCTTCCAGGCTAACAAGAGATGAAGTGGAAAAGCAAATATCAGGGATAATAAGGTTTAAATCTGCACAAATATTTACATCTGAAATATGCAGATAACCTTTGCTGGCTGTGGGAAGTCTGAAGAGCAAATAGACCAGGTCTTGGAGGAAATTCTACTCTTGCCAGTACAACAGAGAAATGGTTCTATAGTTCTATATTAGGAACAGCCTGTTTTCCTAATTGATCAAGACAAATTGCTGTGGCTGTGACACTTGCATTCATGTCAGATATCACAGTAAATATTCTTCTTTGCAGAGTAAGTATCTTAAAAATCAAGACAAGCTTGATGTTTTAAAGATTACTTGACATCTCTTAAATGTCAATTCGTACCAATCCTACATTATCTGCTATGTCTAAAGTGTCACTACTCCATTCAAGCTTCCACCCAGACTCCAGGTAATCCGAGCACCATGGAAACCAACAATGGTTTCTGAGCTGTTCCTGGGGTATTTATCAGCTGATCTTGTTTATGCATTTTATTTCTTGAACCAATATCTCAGTATTTTTCTGAACGTGATAAACCCCTGAAGATTTCAATAAGGCTCTACATGAAAAAAAAATTCTGTACTCTCTACTTAAAACATATCAATACTTTTGTTCTTATTCTAGTGTTATTAATCTGCAGTATATTTTGATGTATGTGCAGATCCCCCCCCAAAAATAGACTTCAGGATTGGTTCTTGCATCAGAATTGAAAATAAAACAAAATTTTAAAATGGTTAATATTTTTTTGGCCCAGTAACATTTTTTCAACATCAGAATGTATTTCAGGATACCGCTTTACTTTGTCAGTGTTCACTTTTGGTAGGTCTTGGTTAAAAGTAGCAACACATCAGTACTACGTGGAAAGCTTTGCTTATGTGAAATCTCTCTATATTGAATTCTCTTCTTTATATGCCAAAAGAATTATATAACAAGCACTGCATCATACATTTTAAACAATAAGCCTCTCAAAAAAAACAACATTGTGAACAGCAAATTGAACAGAAGGAAGTGTTCTCTGTTACACTGCTTTTCTGTAGGTTAACACTGACTACTTAGTGTTTTCATAGCTTACATGCCTTTTCTTATCATTTATTGGTGATAGGAATAATTTTAAGTGAGTCCTTTAAAACTTTTTTTCAAAATAAACAGTTGAAAAATCAAAAGTTCATTGATACTAAACATAAGATTCCCAAGGCTGCAACTGCAGAAGAGGAGTCCCCTGGGGCAGAGAAGCCAACCTTAGCATATCTCAGGGCAGCACCCAGATGTTGGATGTTGATTTCCCTGGATGTTTTCATATCACATTTGAAAAAAAAAAAAACAACCAAACAAACCAAAACAACTCAAATCTAAATTTTAAGAGAAAAATTTGTGTTAATTACCATAGCTTGAAATTTTCTTCTGCCTGACAAACAGCATTGTTTGTAAATAATCTACTCAAAGAAATAGGGTCCATCGTTGTAGTATAACCAAGAGCTGTTTATTTCTATCAATAGCCATGGATGAGCAAGTAGAATTCCTTTTAGGAAAAGACATGTGGAAGCCAAATAAGACTTGTTTCCATTTCTCCATTCATATTTCAACCAACACAGTACAACACTAGAAACTAAGAAGAGCTTACCTAAAGACTGGTAAAATAAATATATCAAAGAAAATTTTAGAAGGAAAAAAAATGAGATGGCATTTCCTTTCATAACACCCCCAAAACACTTAGATAATTCATCAGTATTTATTTGATTCTGCTCATAATGCAAAAATATAAAACAGGAAAATCTCCAAACTCTGACAAACATCTGTCAGAGATATTTGTTAGCACTGTTTCTGCTTCAGGAATATCAAATAGTATTTGCAACAAATACTTACAAGACAAAATCCTTTTTAAAAGAAAATATTTTTTTCTGAATGGAAGAATCAAACAAGGAGGTGTGGCTTTTTATTATCTCCGTGCAAAATTCTGAGCAACAGTATGTTGCCTGTGCTGGAAGTTCATTTAATTCTTTATCAACAAGATAGGGTAAAAAAGTTAGTTTGTCATTTAAGGAGAATAGCTCAGCAAATCACCTAGCACATGCACAAGTTCTTTAGTGACACTTCTATGGGGCATGAGAGGTATTTTAAAAATTATGTAATAGGATCCCAGGGGAACAGACAGACACCTAATTCCTGACCTTACAAACTCTGCTGTCATACAAGAGAAAATTTCAGAAGTGCATTGACTATCAAAATTCTGTTTTGCAGAAGTTCCTGAAGGCTTTAGAGAAAAAGAAATCAGAAAATTTCTATTAGGGAAAGCACAAGCCATCTGTTTTTCTTGCAAAAGAAAGATCCCAACCATTTGACCATTTTAATGTTTAAGAACTGGATTTATAACTAGAAAATGTTCCAAACTTTTGTTCCAAAGTTAAAAATATTACTGTTTGATTCATATATTCACCTACTTCAGTCAGTCTAAAAAGTGCAGACTTCCACCGCACTTCCATTGTCCTATCACAGGATATAGTGTGTCAATGACATTCAGATATTCTCCACTTGCCAAGTCTGTGTTTTGTTCTGGACAAGTGAAAACATGATGAAAATTAAATTATTCTTTGGGAGTTTTGAGAGCCATAATATGTATGTAATCCAAAAGAAATCAGAGTAGCCATTCTCAGAAGGTGTTTCCTAGGTGAAGAACTATCCAATACTAAAGAAGACCTTTAGGGATTAACTGAAATTCCATTTATTAACTGCAGATGTGTCCCATTGGTTATATTAGACAATCCAAGGCAGTTACTGTCAGTATTTTTCATGACTGTGAATTTTTTGAAAAATTCAAGTTTCACAGTGCTCACAAAATTTGACATTTTTGTGGACCTATTCTACCTATATGTAACACCTGCCCAATATAAAAACAAGCAATATGCATTTCCCTCTTTACATATGACAAAACCCCAGAAAAGAACAGTCAAGGAGCCACAGTGATAGGCACTAGAGAGCACAGCTTATAGACACACTTTACAGACTCCTCTCAGAGCAGCAGCTTGGGCTGCTCTAACTTACACAAAAACTATATCATCTCCTTTGGAAGTTCACCTTCCTGTAATGCCAAGGTAACAGTCTCCTGCAGGTGCTAGAAGATTCAGAAGACAGAGATTCTTTTTAAACAATCATTTGTTTCTACCCTTTTCCTGAACTATTAATTAATTCCTATAACACTTGCATGACAGCAACAATTCCTGTTTTCCTTGTTGAGTTTTACAGATTAATTGCCACATGTTACTTGAGTAAGTAGACACAGATTTGAGGAAATAAGTTATATAAATGCATACTTACCAGCTGGTGCAGAATGTGAGCAGTGAAGTTGAAACCCATGATAATCAGCACATGATTGACTGAATTTGCCTTGCTTAAAATCTGGCTTGGAATCCCTTTTGCTCTCAGTCTCATCTGACGAAATCTTATCCAGTTCAATTATAACAGCTGACATTTTGTTAGTTTCAGAAGACTTGAAATTAAAAACAAAACTGGATAAAAGGAGAAGCAAGTTTTAGTTCAGCTTGCCCAAACTTGCAGTCTGAAAATAATTTCCTATTACAAAGGAAAAAAAAATCCAAACCCAGAGTGTAACCGTGCAGAATGTTCAGGTGCTTTTTTCTTTGTTGTTAAATCAATGACAGAGAAACTCTGTTTCCATGAAACTGTTCTTCCAGCCCTGGAGCATCTGATTAATATCGCAGCTCATCTCTAAAACAGAAAACTACTACTTTTAAAAGTTCTTCTGTTCTTGCAGTGACAGTCACATTATGGTATTTCTGAATAGCTGCCAGAAAAATAGCTAGGACAAGCAGAGACATTTGTATGCCTGCTAAGTTGTGGACTTCCTAACTTTATGACTCTAACTCATATTTTGTTCCCCAGATGGGAGGGGCTAATACTAATAGGAGTGAGTGCATTCCAACCCATCCTGGCATCTGTGCCTTGTTACTTGTGCCCCACTTATGCTTCCTTAGTGAACACTCAAGTCATTGTATTGGATGTGTGGAGGAGGATGAATTACCAAAAGCAATGTAATTCCCTGAAAATGATTAAGAAATGCTTAACAGTTTCTTTGCTTATTATTTTAGAGCCTTGAGTATAAAAAATATGCCTTTCTGGGAAAAAAATTAAGTAAGAGTAATATTAAGGAAAGCAGTTTAATCTTTCAAGCTATTTTATTATTATTTTTATTTCCTTAAATGCAACTAAATCTCAAGAGAACACAAGACATGAAAATGATGCATCTCTTTCTAACCTGTCCCAGCAGACCTCTGAGCACTCGAAACAGTGCCAAAGGAATTGTCCACTTGGAGATGCTGGGAAGCTTGCAGAGCAGCCAGGCAGGGGCAAGGAGATGCTCCAGGGGAGGGCACACTGTATGAAGAGGCTTGGAAGCACACTGCCAGCTCAAGAATTCCTTACAGGGGACATAAAGCATGAATTAACTACTAAAACAGACCATAGAGAAAAATTGCCAAAGCTGAACTACAGAAAAGGTGATGTGCATTTTGCCAGCTATTAATTTGCTATCCCTTTCTTTTCTTTTCTTTTTGCACAGTGAGAAAGAGAAGAAAATAATGCAAAGAAAAACAAAAGATCTACACAGCCATGCAGCTTGTACTAAACATTCCCTTGCCCTGTAAAAGCAGGACAAATCCAAAATCCTAAACTCAACTTGAAAAACACTGAAATGTCAAGTTTAAACATAAGTCAGGTTTAAACTGAGCTGCTAATGGTGGTATCCACAGTAACCTCAATGCAAGCAGGGAGCAGGTGGAGATTCCATGTGTTTGCAGTAGAAACATATCCTCAAACAGGACCCAATTATATTAAAAAAAAAATCTGTTTACCAGTGGGACACTTATTTAAATATTTAGGTTAAGGGAATTTCTATGAGGTAATATCTAGATGTGATATGATTGCAGCTAGGAACCCAGCTGAGGTAAAAAAGCTAATACTAATAAGTAGAGAAACAGGGAAATGGTACTGTAAAAATCAGCCAGAGGGGAAGTTTTCCAAGGAGACCAGAAATATGGTTTTGTTTTGTTTTCATTTCATTTCAATTAATGCACATCAGGGGCAGGAAAAGCTTGATGCAAGTGTCACAACACTAAACAAAACTTTAAAAAAGGTTATATAACTGGAAAAGCAAACAAGTGTGGTTTTTGGAAGGCAAACCCAGCATGGCTTACACCAAGAAAGGGAAAAGGCAAAAATAATAGACAAAAAACATTGCATCTTTTTTTTTTTTTTTTTTAATAGCCCTCTATTCTAGCTCCTCTTAAATATGTAAAGTCTACTTATGTTATTCATTCTGGCTGAAGCAATCTTTCTTTGTCTTCTGAAAGAAACTTCCTCAAATAAAAATGTAGGCTGCTGAATTTTTCAGAAATCCTTCAAGAGGTAACAACCTTATCAATTTAAGCTAAAAAAGAAATAACTAAAGTCCATAGCTTAAATTGCACTTCCCTGCTTATAAAAATACAAAACATGTATTTTACATGGAGATGCTACATAAATGAGTCCAACGTAGCAAAACTTGTAAAGAACTAAGTAGCTTAATCCTCTAAAGGCAGAGCACTGCAAAATACACAGAGGGTGGATCATTTCTTTAATGTTCAGTGTCCCAAGAAGTTTATCTTAGCTTTTACTGGATTCTTGTAACTTTTCCTGGATATGTAAGCAATTTCACTTCCTGTACATACCCTTACCTGAAGGGTTTATGTTTCTCCAGTAACATCAATGTCAATGTGATTTAATTTTTCTTCTCTCATTACTATGCTGCTAAGTTTCCCATGTAACTCTGAGTATGTAAATCACTCAAGAGCATGTTCCATCTTTCAGCATTGTGTGACTGTGTTATACCCAGGTCACTCAAACCTGCACCAAGGTTGTTTTGCTCTGGGTAGGTGTAAAGGAGAAAATTCTGCCCAAATATTCTCAAGAGGTAAAAAACTACACAAAAGTTTACAGGCAAGCTATAGAAACTTAAGGAACATTGGCAAAAGAGTAAATGCAACATAACATCACTTATCACAGTCCAGTGGACTTTAGCCCACTGGACACAGAAAACCTTTAAACTCATTTGATGTTATGTCCCGTGAGAAGAGAGCTAGAAGAAGAACAAAGGGAGAAAACCAGAAAGTCAGGAAAGACACAGAAAAACAGACATAGATACCAAATCTTGGGTTCCAGCGATGTAAGACTCCGAGATGAAAGTAAGGTTAAAGGACAACGTGCTTGCCTCGTGGCTACGCTTCCTAAAGCCCACCCTGGGCCGTGTTTCCAAGCGGGGCTTCTAGAGTGGGTTAGGTGACCCTGGGGAGCTGCCTGCAGTGATGGACAGGCACTGGATCTGGGAGGCATGGGGCAGGGCTCTACCTCACCACTGCAAGGCCCACCCCATAGCAAGCTCCCAAGATGTCTCAACATAGGTCACCCTTTCCAGTCTCTGACAGACTGTTTCTTAATTTGTACAGGGGTTTTTTTCTCCTTGGTTCTACACATTTATGCATATGACAATAGAGAGGGTACTGTTTCTTTGGCAATCTAGATAGTGCCCAAAGAGTTATCTATACACATTATATATTCTCTATACACATTATGCAAACTCTGTAAAATGCCAAGAAACTCTGCTGCAGGGTAAGAGCCATCCTTCAAATGGAGAAGATGATAAGGTATTGTCAAGTACAATTATTTTTAATTTATTTTTTAGTTGCAAATCTGTGGAACTCAATTTCTTTGTGGTGACATAAAAAAAAATGCATTTTATTAGTGGTCAGTAGAAGACCTGAAAGGCAGCACATGGCCATAGACCTTTCTCTCACACTAAAGCAAAACAGAAGTTCAGGAACCAGAAACTAACTCATCCACTTTCACCTTGCACAGCTTATCTAGCCTGGCAGCAGCTGAGGCCCCATTTCTTTGGCATCTTTGCTTTTCTTTCTATGCCCTTTCTCGTCTTCTCAAATTGATGTCAAAAACTGTGCTGTTTTAATTCTTTTTTATTTGCTGCATAATTTTCAGTTGTTTTGTTTCTTCCTCCCTGCGCTATCCAAAACTTGTCACTTCAGGAAAGAAATCTGAGCAATAAAAAAATATTGGTTTTACAAATACAGGTATCAATATACCTCATAAAAATAGAATATAAAAAATATTTTAAGTATCATAGAAACAGAAGTCATTTTCAGAACTTTATTTACATACTTAAAAGAACACATACAGATACTTAACCAAACCAAAAGCACCAGAACACACTATTCCTCCAAATTCTGTTTGAACTATTTTACTATTATAAAACTGCTCTATAAACAATAACTAGATTTAATAAATCTGGTCATTAGACACTTATATATGTTGTTTTCTTATTCTTCAGTTGTATTATACTTCTAAACATTGGCTATATTTTTAAATAATATGACTGTCCCTGCAAAATTTCAATATTCTCCTGTTGTGAAGTGTAACTCAACATTTATTTGCCACTGGAAATGTTTTTCAGAGATAAGAATTGTAAATATTTTAAGCTACTCAACTTTTATGATACCAAACCAAGTTACTTAATTTAATTTAATTTATAATTTAATTTGTATACTCCAGTCATTGTAACTATGACTTTTTTCCTAAAAAAAAAAAAAAAAGAAAAAGATTTTAAAAAAAAGAACATAATGTCATAATTATTTTTTCCAATCTGCTTGAAAAAGAAGAATCTTTTTTTCAGTGTTGTTTTTGGGGGGGGAGTTTTGTGGGGCTTGCTCGCTTACTACAAGGGAACTGACTGCTTATACTTCAAGCAAGAAGTGTTAATATCACTTTCCTTTTGCCCAGCACATCAGTGTTTAGGAATTAATGTAATGGAAGAGGCAACATTCATGACTACTTTGCTTGGACAGAATTCTTTTCATTCCCAGTGACTGCTTTAAAATACTATAGCCTTAATGGAGAATGGATGTGACATGCTGATCCTCTCTTGTCATAACCATGTTTAGGATCAAGACAGACATTCATGAAGCTTATCAATAAATGCATGCCTTACTATTTCTCTAGCACAACTTGTGTCTTCCTTCCTGTGACCATGCAAGCAGATCCAGTTCTTACCTCTGAGTGCATTGAAACCTCAGCTCTTTTTCAGGTTTACCTTAATCAAGTTTGTCTTCACTGCTAAGGCCTTGCTGAGTTTGTGTTTTGAAAAATATAATGAGTTATGATTAACTGTTGTATGAGAAGTGACAGACCTTATATTTATATTGACTTCTTCCCTGGTGTTGATTATGTTGGTGCTAAACAGGAAGGTACAGCTTTTCTGAGCAGATGCTGTGCAACAAAATGTGTAGGCTGTTGCTCATATTCTGTTGGAGCACTTCTTGAGCAAACCTTGCTCCTAGTTTATGTATCCATCATTCTCATCAACTGTCACCCAAACAATAATGACCCCTCATGTCACGAGTCAGAT
Organism: Polioptila caerulea; assembly: GCA_013397295.1. Lineage (NCBI taxonomy): Eukaryota > Metazoa > Chordata > Aves > Passeriformes > Certhiidae > Polioptila > Polioptila caerulea. The sequence continues at coordinate 510 of VYXF01006272.1, read as the reverse complement.
ACACTTTCTAGATACTCAGCAGAAGAGAAAAGAAAGAACTGACAAGAAATCCCTTTGCCCAGTAGTATCCTCCCAGAGTTCTTGATAAGAACTTCGAAATAGAAAAGTGAATTAATATAGTTAAGGTAGGCAAGGAAATAGTTGTCTTACATACTCACTGAAGAACCATGTAACTCAGTGTGAACCTAAGCAGGCATTCTGAAGAATGTGTGAGTGGTGCACTCCCCAACACACTCTTTTCCATGCTGCAGTGTGATGTAAGAAATGCTAGTTAAGCCTTGTTCTTGAAAGCAGCACCTGGGCTCAGCTCTTTCTCAGCTTACCAAGACGCTGTCAGCTCCAAGGAACTCCTAACAAGCTTCTGTTATTCTCATGACCAGCCGTGGAAAATATTTGTCTGGCCTAAACAGAATAACGTTCCTATTCTCACCCTTTCAAAAGAAAGTGCCAACCCAAACTGTAGCCAGCATGAAACACTGTTATGACCAAATGTCATGGGTTGCAGTGCAA
>VYXF01006270.1:40591-58500 GCA_013397295.1 Polioptila caerulea | reverse complement strand
CCTCTCCTCTCCTCTCCCCCCTCCCCTTTTTCAGAGCTCCAGGAGCAGAGGAGAAGCATGTGTAGGGACATTAGCAGTGCTTGTTCTCGGGGAGGAGAATCATGTTTTTCGCAATGCAGCTCCTAAAGACCTGCCAGTGCTGCTGATGCATGTCCAGTAATAAATATCAACTGGAGCAGTTTGAAAGGCTTTGTGGTGGCTGCTCAGCCACCTCCTTAGGATGCTGTATGGACCTGTTCAGCCATTTGTTTGTGGCTTACAGCAGCTTTCCAAATACAGATGGAGATTGGAGCTCAGCCCAGAACCATTTTGGAATTGCAGCTTTGCTACTACTGTTGTTCCTTTTCTTTCCCCAACAGTTAGATCTGTTCAGTTACTGACTATATGAAATCATACATCTGCACCAGACCTGACCAGTCTGAAGCTCAGTATGTTGTCAGAAATCTTTTATCAGCACCTGCAAGGGGTTTGCACGATGCATAAATAAGTGACTTGCACAACTGAGCCAGAAAGTTCACTTTGGGTTGAACTCCACAGAAATGAGTGGGGTGGAACCAGCTTCAGGACAGCAATGGCTGTAGCTCCAGGCAGGGTTCAGTGAGATTTTGCTGACAAGCCTCCCAAACACTTCTGCTCAAAGGAAGGTAAGGCTGAAGAGCCAAGAGCTGTGTGTGAAGCTGCTTTGTCGAATGTCCCAGACCTGGGATGGACAGCAGCAGCTCAGGTAGAGGGGCTGAGTGTCCCTGGGACATCCCAGGGGCTGCTCACTGCTCTGGGCACAAACAAACACCTCCCTGGGCTGGGACTCCTGACTTGCAGCCCTTGCTTGCCTGCAGCTGGAGCTGTTCCATGAGGGACATTTGCAGGGTGATTCCTGTCCCAGGGTGAAGCTGATGCAGAGACCCCATGGCAAGAACAAGCAGCCCATCTAGGGGTGTGTTCTGAATAACTGCCTGGTATTATCTAGGATATTATACAAATTACTGGGCTCCTCGTGGCCTCTGCTGCACGGTGCTTTTAGATCAAACAGTCAATCTGAAACAGCCTGGTGTGAACTAAACCTGTTTCTGTATTGCATTCAAGTTAATAGGTGGAAAATCAGGCCATGCCATTCATAGTGCTAAAATGAAGATGTTTCTGCCCCCTTCAGGCTTTTAAAGCAGCCTCAGGTGGTCTGAGGAGAAACCTGAAGAGAGGGATGGGTCAGGTGCTGGAGCACGTGGTAGTGCTTCAGTCAACAGAGCTGTGAGAGCAGAACCCTCCGAGGGAATGAGGCAGAGAAATGTTTGTATTGTGTTCTCTGAAGTTTCCTTTTGCAATCTCATCATCAAATATTTTACTGGAGTATGAGCAGTGCCTAAACTGGAGAGAGGATCCAAACGGGGCGTGTGTCAGTTCAGCTCCTGCATCTGTGGTCACATCCATCTGTTGGATCACTCTGGGGACATCAGCACTGCCAGCTGCTAATCTTCCTTTAAATAAAACGGCGTTGGGAATGGATAAAAGGGAGCAGATGATAATATAAATATATGTTCAGGTGGGGAGGTGCATTTCCACCATTCCCGGTGCTCGTTAGGGGTGATGAAATAGAGCTCTGACAGGATGGGAGCGAGAGCAGGAGTTGGGATCTGCTGGGTTTGCTGTTAATTTCTGCAGACATACCAGCTCATTTAGTGATGGAACAGCTCCCATTGCTCACCACTTAATGTGTGATTAATGTGCCACAGGATTTCCCCAGACATTTATGACACCTTTAGGAATAGAAATGACAATGACTTTATCACATGGAGTCACTTCATACTATCTGCATCTCTCTTAATGATTTATATATCCAGGAGTGATTTTATCACTAGTACTCAGTAACATAATAAATGAGAAAACTCAATGGTCTGTAAATTACAACACTGATTAAAGAAGTGATTACTGATATAACTCTTACATGGCTATGATAATGCTTGCTTATATTTCAGGACAGCATTTACATATTAATGATAAATCTGCTGCGGTGTTTAGAAATACTTTACAGCTTTCATCAAAATGTAAACATTTATAAACAGATAATGTTTATTGCAGACAAAATGAGTCGACTTCTGTTACTCTTCAGTGGGTGAAATGTACTGCAGAGCCAGTCTTGAAAGCAGCATCACCCGCTGGTGGAGGTCCTCCTCAGGGTAGAGCTTTGATTGGCTGCTTGCCCTTGTGGAGACCACTTTGGGCTTGCTGGGTTGCTCCTGACCAGGCTGGGAGGGAGCTTTGCTCATTCCCAATTCCCCAGCACTGCCATTGGTTTGTGGCTCACTGCATCGCCAGTGGAAAATCAACCACAGGCTTCATAAGGAGTGTGCAGTGTCTGGGCATCTCCAGCATCCCTGTGCCCCCTGAGCCAGGGAGGGTTTGTGTTCAGCTCTCCTGCTCTGAGAGGCCATCATGAACATGCACCAAGAGAAGGGAGCCTCTGCTGTTTGCTCTGGGGCTGAGCCGCTGGGGTTATGCTTGGAGCTTGTTTGGTCACAGCAATCACTTTTCTCCTTCCCCTTTTCTCCCTCCCCTCTCTCTCCCCCCTCGCAGGTTTCTGACAGGTGTGACTATGTTTTTGTCAACGGCAAGGAGATGAAAGGCAAGGTGAATGCTCTGGTGAACTTCACCTATCAGTACCTGAGTGCTCCCCTGCAGATCACGGTGTGGGTGCCACGCCTGCCCCTGCAGATCGACATTTCTGACACTGAGCTCAGCCAGATCAAAGGCTGGCGAGTCCCTGTTGTTTCCAACAAAAGGTGGGTTTGAGTCGCTCCATTTCCTGGGTGGTCTGTAAATGGAATGCTCCCAAAATGCAGCTTCTTCCCCTGAGGAGCAGCAGTACTGGAACCCCCAGCTTTACACTGGGCATCTGCAGATACAGCAAAGCTTTAAAAGTTGGGGGACTTCTGCTTCTGTGCATGTGTCTGCCTTGGGCAACAAAATACAGTGTGGAGCTCTGGTAGGGTCTGCAGGCAGACCTTGGAGATGGTTGGAGATGGCAGCACAGATGAAAACGTGGCACAGTCCAGTTGTGTGTGCCTTCATCATGTGAGGTGGCCAAGGGTCACTGCTGGTCCAGAAATCCAGAAGGGAGGGCTCTGTTTAAGGGGGCACTCTGCATCAGCTCTCCAGTGTTAATTTTCAGTGATGTTGTTGAGGACATTTCCTTCTGTCCTGCCACAGGCCCACCAGGGACAGCGATGACGAGGACGAGGACGAGCGCAGGGGCAGGGGCTGCACCCTGCAGTACCAGCACGCCATGGTCAGGGTGCTGACCCAGTTCGTGGCCGAGGACTCGGGCCCCTGGGGGCAGCTCAGCTACCTGCTGGGCTCGGACTGGCAGCTGGACATCACAGACCTGGTCAGGGACTTCATGAAGCTGGAGGATCCTCACATTGCCAAGCTGCAGGAAGGCAGGATCCTGATCGGCCGGGAAGTGGGGATGACCACGATGCAGGTACTGCCCTGGGCAGGGCTCCTGGGATGATTCTGGGGCTGCCACAGGCTGCCCTGCACAGGGAGCCTTGTTGAGGGGTCATACATGGGGGCCCTTGCTCAAGCCACTGCATGGAGGGTGACTAGAGCTAACCTGGGTGGGCATGAGGAGGGTGCAGGAGACAGCACCTGCATGAACTGGCCATCCGTAGTTCCCTAAAGAGAGCAGCATGGCCCTTAGTTTTGGCCAAGGGAAGGATATTCTGCTGTCTTGATGTTCCATCAGAAACAGAAAAAAAACAGAGGAACAAGAACTTTCAAGCCAAGAAATGAAGGACAAATCCTAGGCTGGTAACCTCCCTTTGAAATAGTTGGGAGGTTTAATGAGCTCATCCTCATGGGAAGGCAGAGTAACAGAAGAGAATTTAAAATCCTGTCTGAGGGTGAAATAATGCAAATAACACAGCTGGGGTAGGACAGCTCCCAGTCTTGGATGGTTCTCAGCCATGACCTCTGCACTGAGGTTTTCTGACCCTGCTAATGAAATCAGACTCCCTTTTCCATGTGCTCTTCATTTCTGTGCATAAAGCTTTGGAGACAAGAAGGGATGATGACCTTAAGAAAGGTTATATTAATTGATCAGCCTTTTCTAAGTTGATTCTTCTGTGTTTCCACAAAGGTTTTGTCTCCTCTCTCTGACTCCATCCTGGCAGAGAAGACAGTGACTGTGCTGGATGACAAAGTGACCATCACAGACCTTGGAGTGCAGCTGGTGTCTGGGCTTTCCCTCTTCCTGCAGCCCAGTGCAGCCACCAGCAGGGCCATTGTGGCCACAGCCGTTGCCCAAGAGCTGCTTCACACTCCCAAGCAGGTGAGGTACACTCTGAACTTACTGGGTTTGCCTTCTGGGACGGGGCAGGATTTTATCAGTGGAAAGTACAGGTGATCATTCCCAGCAAGGTTAGCATCCAGACTTTAGCTGGAGTCCTTGTCCCTGTTAATTGCTTTTCCCTACAGATACTCTGGAACTGTGTTGTCATTTCTTCCCTTCCTATATGGACTTGAACTGCAGTAGAAGTTCTGACTGCACTGAAGTTTATGCTGTTTACAGATTTCATTCCCTTCTTTAGGTAATGGACCTGTGTTGTTTTCACTGCCCAGGCACTCTTTGGACAGTGATCCTGGTTTGCTGTACGAGCAGCCCCTGGTTTTTGTGCTGGAGAGCACAGAGCTCTGTGTGTCACAATTTCCTATCTTGAAGAGCTGTAAAATAGAGGCAGAAGATGGCCACATACATTTCTTTTCCTTCCTGGAGCCATGACACACTGCCAGGCTCATCTCTTCTTTTATTTTTTGTATGGATTTTGGGGGTTTCATCATCCAGTTCATGGGCTGATCTTAATTTAAGCCAGCAAATTCCCATCTCTCTAAAGGGGGTCTTTCAAACAGCTCATCTCAGGTCACAACCTCTGTGGAAAAGAAGCTTGGAGAACCCCACCAGGTCAAATCAAACAGTCCCTCTGGCCCAGAATAAACCCAAGGGTCAGCACTGGAACTGAGGCTGATTGGAGGATTGGGACTGGGGACCATGCAATTAAATCTGTCCACAGCTACTCCTGTTTCAGAAATTGTTTTTCCTCTCACATAGACAGGGAGAGATCTCAAGTCAAGTTTTATGGCCCATTTTCTCAATTATTGCCACCTGATTTTCTGGAACATAAAAATAATTTAGTTTGTTTTATAACTTAGTGACAGGAAAATGTCCAAACTAGAAGGACACGGTGCCCATCTGTTCCATTTGTTGCATCCTGTAAACATAAGAATCTTATGTAATTAACCCATTTATACCCTTCTTCAGGGCTGAGAAACCACATCTGGCAAACTGTCTTCAGACAAAGACTGTGAAAACACAAACTGGAGCATTCCTGTAGGACAGAGCCCCATGGGTCCTGCAGCAGCCCTGGGAGGACCGTGGGTTTGATTGAAGATAAAAGAGTCTGTGAATCTGGAAAGGCTGCCCAGTCCCACTGTCAGCTTCTCAGATTTGTAGCTGATGTGTCCTGAGTGTGCAGAGACATTTATCAGCATCAGGTGGTGGCAGATGGTGCCCAGGGTGACAGCTCCTGTTGCTGGTGGCAGGGCAGTGATGTGACATGTCATTCTGTGTCACTGCTGTTGGCAAGTGAGGAGGTAACACAAAAGAGTAAAAACGGGTAAATGTGGTTTGGGTTGAAATGATTTTCCCCAGCATCTGAGTTCTGAAATGATTTTAGTGAAACGTTTGGTTTAAGCTGCTGTTCCTCTGCAGGACAGTTTTGGGTTGCTGAGAGTGGCACATTTCTGACACAGGAGGGGCCTGGTTCAGAGCAGGGCACCTCCATCCCCAGAAAACAAGACAGGAACAGATCTCACACTGGGAAATGAATGGAAGGAGATGGTGTGGCAGTGACCCATGGAGTCACAGACATCTTTTCCTTTCATTTGCACTCTGAATGAAGGATGTAGCATTTAAGTCACTTTCCCTTAGAAAAATTAATGCAAATGTGGGGATGTTTGTGGCTAAATTTTGCAAGAAGTGACTCATGATTTGGAGAGCATCAGCTGAGATCCTGACTGAGCTGGAATTTTGAAGGCAAATGCTGAGTGTTTTCTGAAAATCAAGCCCTTTGGAAAGAGGTTTTTTTCCAAGGAGACAGCCCAGGACTAAGCCTCTACTTGAACATTGTGAAGACTTCATTATTTAAGTGTGGCTTTTCCTCTCAAGCACGTTTATAAAAAGGCCTAAATACCTCATGCAAACCTTGCTGATGCAACGGAAAACCAAAATTCAGAATTTTTGCAGTGGCTTTCTTTCAGTGACCATAATGACTGGATTACCTGAATTACAATGACCACACCTTGTCTGCATACCCAGCTCAAAGCAGCCAAAACACAACTCCTGAAAGTTGGCAGTTTCTCCATAAATACAAAGCACTCTAAAGAAGATAAGCCAATATTTTTTTACCTTGGATGCCTTAAGGTAGAAACCTTCATCTGCAGCTGAGCAGCTAATTAGCTGCTGTGACAAGGTGACCTTGAGGGATGCTGAGCCCATTTATTATTTGTTAATCAATAGGGAGCTCATCGGCGCTGGAAAGTGGATCTGTGATTTAGGTGCCTAAAAATAGACACAGGTTGACCAACTTTTAAATATCAAAGATGAAGTATCTTCTGAAAATTTGGGAGCTGTGAGTGATGTATTTTTGGTGGCCATCTGCTCAGGTAGGACAGCTGTTCCATTTGGCTTGCTGACGGTTGTTAAATCAGCACTGTCACCCTAAAGGCTTCTCCAAAATGTAAACTAAAGAAAACCTACAGTGTTTGAGTGTCTTCTGATCTAAGAGAGCTTCAAGGACTCTCAAAGCTCAGCTGGCTCTGCAGGGGAACTCTCAGTCCTAGCCAGCTTTTGTGTCACTGTAGGTATTGCATGGGGTCTAATGAACTGAAATGGGTCAGTGAGGAAAGAAGCCTTTAATAAACAGCTCTGAGCATTGATGTCTCTCTCAGCGCTCCTGGGGAGCTGCAGAAGGGAAAAGGAGCAATGCTGGTGCTTTCTAAAGCCAGGCTCTGGCATTTGCCAGGTGTGGTGCCTGCTGCCATCAGTGGCACGGTGCAGCCCTGAGGCTGGGGGTGTCTGCAGGGAGGGGAGGGTGCCCAGCACCCCTGGGCAGGGCAGCAGCCTCAGGTCCTGCCCCTGGCCCTGCCTTTTGGATGCCCTCGTTCAGCTCGTGGCCTTCATGCAAAGCTGAAGAATTCAAAAGCTGAAAAAAACTTCATGCAAAGTGAGAATTCACTGACATCTCACAGCTAATAACAGATCTTAGGAGTATTTCTGTGCTGTGGATTCATCACCCCATCCTGGCAGTGTAAGTTACACTGAAATTGTATTTATATCTTCTTTGGGCTGGCAGGGCAATGCAATGGCCCACAGGAACGACAGAGGGATTCAGCAGCATGGGAAAGGGAGAAGGGATTCGTTGTTAGATAAGAATCTGAATTCTTCCCTTGCAAAGTCAAGCAAATTCCCACTGGAAAGGAATGGCACATTAGCAGATTGGACAAAAAGGAGAGAGGGAAATGCACAGTGGGGGAATGCATGGTTTGAATGAAGATCTGAGTCTTGGCTGCCTTTCATTTCCACATCATCACGATCAAGCCCAATTTTTGCCACACAAGCCACAGGCTTAAAAATAAATGCACATATAATACTTTGATATTTCATGAGATAAAATCGCTAGGGAAATCCATTCCAGCATTCAAGTCCCCAGACAGAACAGTCAGAGCTGGTCTAAGAGAAGCTGCTGAGAACAATATTCCTTTGCCTTTATTTGAGGGAAGGATGTATTTGTTTTCTGCAGAGCCAACCATTTCTTTCCTCTGATGTCCTTCCTCACTCCAGGACCCTTGCAGCTGACCCCAGCAACTGAGGGCTTATTCACAAATAGTTTTATTTGTGCTGTAGTGAATGAAGACCATTAAAAGGCCACTTTATTCTGAGCGTGGAATAAAATCAAATATCCTGATCTGTGTTTCTAAGCAGCAGAATTCTCTAAAATGCAACCAGTTTATCCAAGAAGATTTATCAAATGGTATCTTTGGACTGATAAGCCACCATGTAATTCAAGGCCAGAAAAGGTGCTGGAACTGCCTCAGATCAGGAGCTGAAATTACACCTGTGATGGGGGAAGAGAACAGCAAAGGCACAAGGGAAAATTTAAACCAAATATGTCTTGATAAAGTTTTTTATGTGCTTAAGGAAAGCCTGGTGATAATCAGCAGTGGTTGTGGGAAGCAGTTTCCACATCTGTGGACTGGATTTTGGTGTCATTAACATGACCCAGTGAACATTCTGTGACATCACAGTCAGCATTACAGAGCATCCCTGTGGGTCACCTGTCCTGGGAGTGCAGCTGAGCACCTGTGTGCGTGTGGGAAGGGAGGAGAGAGGAAAAGAGGGGCAGAGAAAGGCTGGAAATCCAGATAATCCCTGCAACTCTTTGTTTGTGCTTGATAATGAAAGAGCACAAGCATTTGTCACCTCAGTGTCGAGGGCATGAGGCGAGGGCCAGCAGCTTTGCAGGTGAGAAGGCTCCAATCCATCTTCATCTTCTGAGAGTAACTGGAGGACCTTGTCAGAGATTTGGAGGGGATTTATTGATGTGGTACGCAGGATTTGCAGAAACAGCTCCTTGAAGGACATGGCACTAAATCATTTCCTTTTTCTCTCTTCTTTTCTTTTTAGCTTTTCAGAATTTATAATCATTTGGGAAATTCACTTCCTTTACCCTGCCTTTGGCTTTCCTTTAATGATGTGAATGAGAGGAGATGATCTCTTGCCAAATAGAATATTTGGGCTGATACAGTATATTTTGGCAGGATTTTAAACTCTCTCCCTCTTTCTCTCATTTGTGTTCTTTCCCTTTTAATTAATGTTGTCCATAGTATGGGCATGACAACGTTGTTTTGTGAAAAAATTGGTTCCTTCTATGAAGAAACATTCACATGGAAATAAAAACCGTCAGTGCTGGGAGAAAATAATGGCTAAGCCAGTGCACACCTCTGTTATCTACAGTAAATCACATGGGTGCCTGCAAATTTCAGCTGACTGCCATCTCATTTTTCTCTGTCTCTGCTTCATAAAACCAGGAATGCAGAATTGCAGAGCAGCAGCGTGAAGAATAAAAGTTGCTTTGAAGTTGCTGGCAACTTTGTCCAAATGCACCAAGGATTTAGGGAGGTAAATCCCTTGGTGGAGATGTGGAGCTGTGGATGTTCCCAGCTGGGAAGGAGGCACAGGTGTCATCATTTCCAGCCCTACCTGTATGAAAGCCAGGCAGTGATGGTGTGCTGGAAGTGATGGTTGTGTTTTCCCTGGCGCAGGCTGATGAGAAGTCAGTGTGTCCTCCCCTGTGGCACGTGAGGCTGCCCTTTGTTTTAGGGAGAGGGAAGGCAGCAGTCTGCTGAATTCCCTGAGGAGGTGAATCTTTTTCTCTCTGCACATACCCATTGAAAACAAACCCTTTGCTTTCCTATGACTGGGGTGGCTCTACTACAGATTTCTGTGATAGAAATTGGAAGTGTGCCCTGCAGCTTTGTGTTTGTCTGTTCAGCCCTTTCAGGGTTGTTTCTCTCATGGAAGATCAGATGTTTTAATTTCCTTATGCAGTTCACCTTTCCCAGCTTCTGAGTTACCCAGGCTCCATTTCAGCTCTTTGAAGTAAATTTGAATCACCAAGAACTTTGTCTTCTTTCCTGTTGTGCCACAACTTATTTTTCTTCTTTCAGTCCCTCAAGTACTTGCTGATAGTGCTTTGGAAATCAAATATTCAGTATGGCCCAACCTTCTGCCCAGCTAAATGCCCCTTGCTGTTTTCATTGAAAAGCTGTAAATTCATCTGGAAGGGTAGCAATTCTCTCTGTTTATAAGCATAGCATAACAAATTGCAGCCAATTGAAAACCATACTAAGTTGTAAATTTGTATTATGACTGGACATTAACAGGGTGGCAATGTTTTCCCTCAGTGCTGGTTTTTCAGCCCAGTTGTTCTGGTGTACCCAAGTGTGAAGTTATTAGAGCCATTTGTGGTTTAAGTGTGGGAAGGAAAGAGCTTCACTTTTGAGGGAAGTTGCACTCTGGCAATCTGCCTGGCCGTCTGCTGGCTACACAGGCAAGCCACAGAACAAATGAAAAATTAAAGAAATGTCCTGCAAAGAAAGCTATTGAGATGTGGAGAAGTAAATATCTGTGTCATCTGGATGGGATTTCACATGGCAAAGAGCTGACCTCTGGCTCTGTGTTTGCTTCTAATGATGACTTCTAACAGTGCTACCTGCAGAGCACAAAGACAGACCAATTAAATCCAGGCCATTTGTATTTTTATTGTAGAGGTCGTGCCAGAATCCCCATCCTCCTCTTCCTGACACAGAAATTTGGTGGACTTGTTAATGATCTCAAGGATAAAGTGTGTTTTTCTTAAAGCAAACCTTTCTCCAGCAAAATGGCAATTGTTGTGTGAGTCTTTTTCCTTCAGACGAATCTTCTGCTCCAGCCATTCCCAAGATACTGTGGTAGCTCCTTACTCCTGCTAAGATACTTATGCCTTAATTTGACAGCTCCTCGTGACACCTGTGCATGTGGAACAGGAGGGAAATAAGTGTTCTGTCAAGTGCCTCTAGTAATTTCTGTGATTTGCCTCTTTCGGCGTTTGTACGACAGCGATGACTTTCCTTACAGAGCTTGTAAAATTGTAGCTTGCTAATGGGTACTTTGGTAATAAAGACATCTCATATCAATTATTTTCTGTGTCCTTGTGCAAACACTTGCAGGGAGGGTAACGGTGGAACCTTTAGTGACAAATGTGTCCAGTTTTCTGCCCCATCAGTCGAGGCTTGGTTTGCTCTAACGCGGTGCAGAGTCGTTGTGTGTCCCATTTCCTCCGGTCAGAGCTGGGAGATTGATGAGCTGATTTACTGGAGGCCCTGTCTTTAACCATCTCCCTGTCCTTTCAGGAGGCCGTGGTAAGCACCTGGATCCAGTTCAGTGACAGCTCTGTTACTCCACTGGACATTTATGACCCCAAGGACTTCTCCCTCTCGGCCGTGTCGCTGGACGAAGCCGTCGTGTCCGTCCACCAGAGCCCTGCCCTGAAATGGCCCGTCGTGGCCGCCGAGGGCGAGGGCCAGGGCACGCTCATCAAGGTGGACATGCTCATCTCCGAGGCCTGCCAGAAGTCCAAGAGGAAGAGCGTGCTGGCCGTGGGGAGCGGCAGCATCAAGGTGAAGTTCGGGCAGAACGACGCGGACGCGGAGGCGGGCGGCGATTACGACGCGGACGAGATCGAGAACCACGCGAGCGACCGGCGCCACAAGGCCCCGGAGCAGGAGCGCCACGGGCAGGACGGGCGCCACCACGGCAGCTCCTCGGCAGAGAGGGACGAAGGGCCCCTCAGGAAGGCCAGCACCACGGCCAAGTCCATCCTGAAAAACAAAGTCATCAAAAGCACCCGGCTGGACGGCGGCAAACTCTCGGACGACAGCCAGCTGCAGAACATCCCCATTGACTTCACCAACTTCCCTGCCCAGGTGGACCTGCCCAAAGGCGGGGCTGGCATGGAGGACAGCGACCTGGTGCAGTCCCCCCGGGGCCTCAGTGACCTGGAGATCGGCATGTACGCCCTGCTGGGGGTCTTCTGCCTGGCCATCCTGGTGTTCCTCATCAACTGTGCAACATTTGCACTCAAGTACCGCCACAAGCAGGTGCTGGTGGAAGGACAGACCACCATGACCCACTCCCACGACTGGGTGTGGCTGGGGAACGAGGCGGAGCTGCTGGAGAACGCGGCGGACGCGTCGCCGCAGCAGGACGAGCGCACCACCATCATCGACCGGGGCGCGGCGGGCGAGGAGAGCAGCCAGCTGCTCAACGGCAGCGCCCAGAAGAACATTCAGGGCCAGGTGCACAGGGCTGCTGCAGACCCGGGGGGGAGGCTGGGCAAGGAGCACAAGGTGGAGCCTTTGCACTCGCCCACCTCCAAGAGGAAGCGGGTGAAGTTCACCACGTTCACCACCATCCCGCCCGACGACGGCTGCCCCACCGTCAACTCCATCCTCGGCAGCAACGACGATGACATTAAGTGGGTGTGCCAGGATATGGACCTGGGGGACTCCAAAGAGACACGGAACTACGTGGGGAAGTTCAAGGACAAAGTGTAGCTCCCTGCTGGGGTTTGTTTTTTTTTTGGGTTTAACCACACCTCGATGCCTTCAGTTCTACAGTATATATTGGGACGGGCGAGGGGGAGGGGAAGGAGAAATGATGAGGCAGTTTTTATAATCAGGGAAAGAAAAAGAAATTTGCCAAACAGTCCATGGTTTGTTTTTTTGTTTTGTTTTCACTTCGTTTCGTTGGCTTTTTGTTGGTTGTTTTTTTGTTTTGGTTTTTTTTTTTCCAGTGGTTATTCTGCTACTCATGGATTTAGGAAGTGGAGTACAAATAGCAGAAAGGAACAAGGAAATGGTATGACCAATTCCATGAACTGGGCAAGATGAGGTTGTGAAAATTCATTTTATGGGTCATACAAATAATAATGATGGTAATATTTCACAGTACCAAAAATATCTGTAAAAAGAAATGAGAGAATATAAGAGCATGAAAAGAATAAGAAAGAGGCAAATAATAACTTGTTCTGGTTCCAATAAAACATCACAGTTATGGACATATGACCCACAAGGAGACTTTTTATATTGGTACTCAAGCTGTTTTCATTCCTTCATTTGAAATGAAGATGTGTCGTTGGCATTACATGTGAAGGAGGAAGAAATTACCTGGTATTTTCATTTTTACTTTTCCATTTGTCTTGTAAATTGAAACAGAATCATTTTCCCTCTTGTATTTTTCTTTTAAATATCTTGAAAACAGGAAAATTTAAAATTCAGTAAGTTCACAGCGGGCCAAGAACGTTCTGTTTCTAAGTTAGCTGTAAACAGTCTCCTGTCATTCAAAGAATTCAGGGGATAAGTACTGACTAATAACTTCCACGTGGTGTCTCTTCTGAAAGCCTGAGCCTCCGGTTCACCCTAGCTAGGAGGATGTTCTGTTTGGAAGAATTTTCATTTTCCTTTCAGGTTTGGATTGTTTGTTCAGTTGCTCGTTTGAAATTTCCACAACCAAAGTTCCTGCGTTTCACCCAGGGAAGAAGGTGCTGTTTTTTGTTAGCTTTTACAAGTACCAAGCACTGGGAGTGCCCCCCTGGTGCATCATAAATGTACCTGGAGCTGGGACCTTCACAGGCCAGATATGTGCAGCCTGGAGTTGGGTTGGTTTTGGGATTATTTTTTGCCAGGTTCATGAATTCATCGTTTTGTGCTGTAATTTTCTGTTTGTTCCGATGTCACCAGCTCTCATCAGGCTCTGAAGAAGAAGAAGAATGGACAGAAAGTCCCTGATTGCCTCCAAATTTTATTCCGTTGTACTGGGAGAGCTGGCCTCTGGGCACACTGTGGGGAGGGAGGGAAATACTGCAGAAGCAAGAGCAAGAAATACCTGGAGCTATTTTACAATTTTTTTTTTTTTTTTTTGGCCATTGGACCAGCTAAGAGCGAAAAGTTTAGACTAGGTTGTAAATCTGATGTTTTGAATAAACAAATACCAGCCCAGTGATAAATCAGAAGCGGACACAAAACAGAGATTTAATTCCTGGTGTGAACTGGCAGGAGGGTGTTGACTCAGTGCCAGTTCACATTCCTGGAGGACACAGATCAAAATCTACTCTATGAGGAGACCACTGTCCTCCCAAACCTCTCCTAGCTAGGAGGAGGAGGTAGGTCCAGCCTTTGGAAAGCAGTATTATGTCCTGACTGTTAGCCAGAAGCACTTGCATTGTCCTGTCTTTGCCATGTATTTCATTGGTTTGGGTTTTTTTAAATTACTAAACTCTGTAGTTTTATTTTTTTTGGTTTTTTTTTACTTGGACAAAGTCAATCCTGCCACCCAATAACATAGATGGACGTTTTAACAAGATATGCCTAGTATGCATTGTAGACTGAAAGAATGTAATATTTATTTATACATGTTATATGAATTGTAATTAAAATGCTTTACACGGCTTGTCAAATTAACCTCTCTTTCCTCAGGGAAAGGAAAAACACTTCTCTGTCATTTCTGTGAAGTGCTGCATCCACTGCCCTGGAGGATGATTTAAGCCACTTTCTGGAGGGAGAACAGAGCTGTGTGAAAGTTTCTCCCTGCTCTGACCCTTCCTTGGTGGAGCCCTTCCCCTGCCCAGGCAGCGTGGTGATGGTGATGGTGATGGTGGTGGTGATGGTGATGGTGATGGTGCACTGACCAAAAATTCTGTCACAGCCCTGTTCTGAGCGAGCCACCATAAAGGATCATCTCAGCAGGGAGGAAACCACTGAGCTGTGAAATATCATTTATTTGAGAAATTCCCATTGGGTCAAATGGCAGGATTTACATTTCTGAAGCTCTGGCTCACCACAGTTACAGAGGCACTGGGACAGGGCACAGAGAGCTGCTGGAGCTTCCCTGCTGTCCCCAGAGCTCACCTGTGGGCAGGGAATCTGCCCGTGCCAGGGCTGCATGGCTGCTGAGATAACATGCTGCAAGGCACATCTTCCTGCCAAGGATGGAATTCATTATGGATAATTTGCACTTGGAGCAGAGCCTTTCATCCGAGGAGCTCAGTGACTTCAGTTGTAAAGGGTGACAGTGTAAGTGGGCTGAAGTGGTCCTGGGTCCTCCAGAGCTGGAGCTGCCAGGTGTGAAATCACCTGTGAGTGAAATCACCTGTGAGTGAAATCACCTGCGAGTGAAATCACCTGTGAGTGAAATCACCTGTGAGTGAAATCACCTGCGAGTGAAATCACCTGTGAGTGAAATCACCTGTGAGTGAAATCACCTGCAGCAGTCGGCAACAGGAGCCCGAGTGGGCCGGGTGGGGAAGGGCAGGATTGGTGGGAGCTGTGATCAGAGGGATGAGGGGCACCTGTGGGAGAGGAGAGAGTAGGTGAAGGTCAGTGAAGCTCTGCTGCGGAGGCCGCTTCCACAGAAGGGACTGCGGGGGAAAAAGTGAGTTCTGCTTTTATTCTTTTTTATTCCTCAGTTTTATTTTTGAGGGAAGGGGAAGTTTTATGGTTTAAGTGTGGGAATCAGCAGGAGAAACTGTGTTTGTCCTGCCCTGCCTTTGGCAAGGGAGTGAGGAGTGAGGTGCAGCCAGCCTGGTGCACACCCATGGGAGCCCCTGCCAGGGCAGCACCCACAGGGATCATCCTGAGCCCTGCTGAAGTGGCTGAGCTGCTGGGCAGTCCTTCCTTCCCCAGCACACTCACTCGCCCTCAGCTCTGGGAATACTTTGACATTGATTAAATGTGAGACGTGACCTGGAAAAGGCTCTCGCTTTTGGAGAGCAGGGAGGCAGAGGATTCATGGTGCTGCACCCGATGTGCTGGGCTGGAAACAGGACAGTGACCCCCGGTGCTCCCTCATCTCCTTCCTTGCCAAGCTCCCAGACCAAGCAGCCATGGCAGCAGGAGGATTGCTGTGCTTTGAAATGCTCCTGGGCCAGATTTCCGTGCTCAAAAACGAGCTGTCAGCAGAGATGCAGCAGCAGGCAGAGATAACGATGGAAATTACCAAATAACTCTCCCTCTTGATTACTTATTTTGGACAAACTCAGACCCATTCTTTTTATGCTTACGTTCAGAATTAAAGCTCTTTGTGTGAAGCAACAGTGTCAGAGGCAGCCTGGAGCATCTTGGAGACTGCCTGATGTTCAGCTGAGCCGTGTCGAGTTGCAAAGACACCCTGTGCTAATTGCACACACCCTGTGCTAATTACAGACCCCCTGAGCTGATCATCTGCCCATCCCCTGGACTGCTCTGTGCACTCCCAGGCAGCCATGCCCGTTTCTGGGGTGCAGTGGTGTGTTCAGAGGTACTTGGTGACCTCTTTACCCCTCATTTTCTGCTGCAGCCTGGATCTGGAGGGCTTTGGGCAGTGCTTTGCTCCGTGGCCATGGAGGGTGGTGGGTGCAGAAGACACTGGGACACCTCTGAACTGCCAGGGACAGGATTACTGCCCTGAATTCGATGGATGTGGGTGGCAGCTGAGTTCCTGGAAGGCACGGTTCAGGCTGGAACCCCCCATGAACAGATTGCAGCAGTCTGGGCACTTCTGCCCGGCCGCCAGTGCAGGTGGGAGGGGAACCTTGCACGAGGTTTTGGGGTTTTGCCACCACCTCCAGTGGAAGGGAACCGTGGCTGAGCATTGCCAGGTCTGCTGTGGCTGACCCTGCTCCTTCACTGAGTGTTTCTTTTGCCCTGTTGGGTGTTTTAAGCTGCCATCAGCTGCCTGAGGTTGCAGATTGACCTGTCAGCTTGGCTAATGAGAAGCCACTGGTCCAAGTTCCTGCTTTGCATTTGTGGGGAGAGGGGAGGTGGAGGGAGATGTGGGCAGGTTTTATTGTGGAATGAGAGAACAGGGGTGTGAAGGGCAGGGCTGTTTTCGTAGTTTGCTTTCTGTATTCTTTGCATCATTTCCGTGCCTGCTGTGGTTTGAGTGATAATTTTCCTGCCTTGGGGGTGAGAGCTGCACAACCCCCCTGAGGTGTCAGAGCCTCTGGGCACCCGAGGAGCTCTGAGGTGGGCAGTCCTGCTGGTGAGGGTGTTAATTCAGCATCTCCCAGTGCTTTGGTTGCCAAAGTGAGTGGAGCAGCTTGTGAGGCTGCTGCTGGAGAGCTGCACTGCCAGTGGAAGGCCCCGTGTGAGACAGACAGGCGCCCAAAATGCTGAGGATTGTCACTTCAGTGTCATTTAGCAGCAACTGCTGCAGGAGCAGAATTACCCAGGGACTCCTCTTTGGTGTGATGACACTATACATCTAATAAAACTGAGCTGAGCCCACCGTAATGATGGGACTCCATTAATTTAATATGAAATTGCTGCAGGGCCTTTCCATGCATTGTCTGGAAAGATTAATATTGTCTAACAGAAACACTTTGGCAAGTCGAGGCACCATTTCCCATTCTTCCACTCCACCCCTGTGTTTTGGGATCTGCCATTTACTTTTTCCATCACGCCTCTGGGTTCGTCATTCCACATCTATCAGCACAGCAGGAGCTCTGTAGGAGTACTCCAGGAATATCTTCTCTGCTTTGGAGGGCATTGGGTCTCATTTTAAAGCCTTCTGTCTCAAAAATAAAATGCAAGCTCGTGCTGGGGCATGAAGGAAATGAGCAGGGCTGGTAACTGGCAGCTTGAGGACTTTGCAGACTCAGAGGCAGATTAAAGTGGAAGTTTCCCCAAATGAGCAAAAGGGATTTGTTCCCAGCCGGGGAGAAACAACCAGGATAAACCCGAATGTGTTCTCCGTGCAGGGACCCGGGTAGCTCCAGTCAGGTGTGAGGGAGGGGAGGGAACCTGAGTTTGCTCTGCCTTCGCTGCCCCCAGGCTGCCCTGTGGATAAAGGTGCCGTGTGCTGAGGAGCTCTCCAGCAGGGAGGAATCAATAATTCCCACAGGAATTGAGGGTGGCACTGGCCAGAGTGGGTTATCACCGGGAGAGGGGCAGGGCAGTGTGAGCTGCAGCCGTCCCTGGTCACCAGGTGCCTTTGTGTGAGCACAGACCCTGGGGCTGGGGTTTTGGGGAGCCCTGCACCCCTCGGGTTCCTCATGGCACTGCTGTCACAGCCTCAGCTGGGCACGTGTGGGTTGCTGGAAAAGGCTGGTGCTTGTTCAGCTGCCACCTGTGAGAGGAGCAGCTTAAACCCAGCTCTGCTGCTCACCACAGGCAAATGGCACAGAGCTGAGGGCAAGAATGGTTAAAAAAGAACCCAAATGGCACAGAGCTGAGGGCAAGAATGGTTAAAAAAGAACCCAAATGGCACAGAGCTGAGGGCAAGA
>VYXF01006270.1:28232-39166 GCA_013397295.1 Polioptila caerulea | reverse complement strand
ATATGTATAAATATATTTATAAATATAGATAAATACATGTGTATATAAATCTCTGTGTGTATATAAGCCCCCCAGTTTCCCTGGAGCTCGGGGTGGGTGAGGGAGGCCATTCCAGCCTCGTGTCCCCCCGGGTGCTGGGGGTGGCCCTGGGCTGCCTGAGGGGGCTGTTCCGGGCCGGTCCTGCCTTGCCAGCACTGACCAAGGACCTTGCTGGAGCCCAAACGTGCTCAGCTGGCAGGAGCATCTGTTCCTGCAGGAGGCCAGGGAGCTTGGTGTCAGCTTCCAGCGGGGGTAATGGACACCAAAATCTCCGTTTGCTCAGGAGCCACTTCAGGGAAAAGGATTCACCTCATCAGCCCATTTCTCTTCTCTCATCAAGCATCTTTCCAACAACCTCTGTTTCGTGCCTTAAACTGGGAGACTGATGGGTGTAATGCCGTAACTTGTGCTTTGGAGGTATTGCAGAAGGTTGTGTTGCTCTTTAGAATAAATTACATTCAAATTCTGCCTGTACATTTGTCCACTGAAGGCCTGTATGGACTAGAGAATTTCATGGCATTGAGCTGGCATAGTGAACCCCAGGTTCAGAAACAAATCTATGGCCCTTTAGTAGGAATGTCAGAATAAGGGGGCCAAAATCAAAATGAATTTCAAAACAGAGTCTGTTAGAAGCAGGAATTCCCTCACAGGAAATGCAGGAACTGCCCCAGGGCTGGGGTGGTTGAACAAGGTTTGGTGCAGTTTGGGTTCTAAAGCAGCCTGAAAATCTGCTGGCTGCCAGCTTCCCATCAGAACCCCGGGCCTTAATACTGCCCAAATTCAATGATTTCAGTTTCCAGCAGCATTGCTGAACTGCAGGAACTGGAAATTCCTGAATCTCCTTCAGGTATTGGTGGCCCAGCGATTAAAAAACGCGGTTTAAAGGCTGGTGTGGTCCTGTCGGTGCAGGGCTGTAGGAAATCCTCTGCAGCCTTGTGCTGCTGGAATCGGGGCACTTTGGGAGCGCTGCTGGGCTCACGGGGGCTCTTCAGGGTGGGAGATTCTCCCTGGGCCGTGCCCAAAGCCTTTGGCTGGAACGGGATCGGCGTTCCCGGATTCAGGGATGCCGAGTGCCTCAGTCACAGTCGGGATCCGGGGCCGGTCCCTGGGACATTCCCAATTTGCTGCCAGAACCCCCCGCGGGCTCCGTGCAGGAGCGGGCACTGCCCGTCCCGGGCCGCTGGCCAGGGCTCCGCTCCTGGCCCGGGGAGGGAAACTCTCACACAGCGCCCGGATCCGGGGCGAAATTACGGCAGCGTAATTAAAGCAGGCTGATAATGAGGGGGAGCGGGAGCCGCTGCGTCCCGGAGAGCCAAGCGGGGATGTGCCGGGGATGTCCCGGGAATTTGCCAGGGATGACCTGGGTGTGTCCCGGGATGTGCCGGGAATGTCCTGGAGATGTCCCGGAGATGTCCCGGAGAGCCAAGCGGGGATGTGCCGGGCGTGTGCCGGGAATGTCCCGGAAATGTGCCAGGGATGACCTGGGTGTGTCCCGGGATGTGCCCGAAGAGCCGAGCAGGGATGTGCCAGGGATGTCCCGGAGAGCCAAGCGAGGATGTCCCGGGGATGTGCCCAGGATGTCCTGGGTGTGTCCCGGGATGTGCCCAGGATGTCCTGGGTGTGTCCCGGGTTTGTCCCGAGGATGGAGGGGTTAGCCCGGCCCGGCAAAGGGAGCTCGGGGCGCTCCCCGGGCGGGAATTCGCCGGCACTGCCGGAGATGCGGCTGCTGGGAGCCAGGAGGTGGCACTCGAAGCCTGGCATGCGACACGGCCCGGCAGGGGTAATGGACACCAAAATCTCCGTTTGCTCAGGAGCCAGCCCGGCTGCTCCGCCGGCAGCCCCGGCCCTCGGGGGATGCTCTGTGCTCACCTGGAGCCGAGGGCGTTCCCTGAGTGCAGCCTCAGGTGTGGAACCCCTCGATGCCTGAAAGGGGTCTGGGATGCAGGAAAATGTGTTTATTACGGGTTTTTTCTGGTTTGGTACTGGAATTTTTTTGTGGGTTTTTTTTTGGGGGGGGTAGGTTTGGTTTTTTTCTGCTTGAAGTCGCTGCTGAAGTTTTTACCTTGTGAGTCTGAGAGACTCCAGGTTTTGTTGTACAAACCCAACATCCCTCCGTGCCTCCTGGAGAGGGGGACCTGCCCCTGGACAGCTCAGTTCCACGGGGAATCCCTCTGCAAATGCAGGCACGGGGCTGTCACGGTACAGCTGCACCTGCAAATGACGGCTGTGCTGTCTGGGAGCCCCGGGATAACTGAGTGTGGGGGGTTTGTCCTGAGCTAGCAATGACTTGAAACACAAAGATGAAAAGTGGAATGATGAGGGAGATGTGTCATGCTTAAGGTGGAGCTGCAGCTCTTTGCAGCGAGAAAACATCACCGACTTCACATCCTCTGGCAGCGTGCAAAGCTTTGTAGAGCACGCAGAAAACAAACCCTGGGAAAAGCAAAGTGAGGGGCTGTGTAGCAGAGAAAGGTAAGGGGGGAAAGAAGAGACAAACTGTAATTAAGAAAAAAAGCCAGTGAAAGAAATGCCATGACCTTTTCAGGAAGGCTGGGCTGTGATCAGGCTGCTGCAGTTCCATTGCCACCTCTGAGAGCCCTCGCTGCTGCTGCCTCCCCTGACTCCGGCCTGGCCATCCTCTGATCCCTGCCCCAGCTGCCAGGGGCCCTTTCCTCCGCTCTCCTGACCCTGCTCTGAATAGTTTGACTTTTTTATTCCCTTTCTTCCCTTAAAACCTTCTGGGATTTGGTTCTGAATGGAGATATTGGCTGAATCGTTCAGGCCCTGGTGCTGTTTGGGCAGGAGTCCCACAGGCTCCTCTGTCCCCACCCTCTGCTGGGTTTGACCCCGGCCCTGGCTTCTCTTGGGGTGCTCCAGGGGGGCTCGTTGTGGGCAGAATTCCTCAGGCAGTGCCCGTGGGTGATGGAACACCGGGGCTGGGGCCTGAGCAGGGGCAGGTTCACCCCCTGCCCCTTCCCCTGCTCTCGCCAGGCTCCCGGTGCCCANCGTTCAGGCCCTGGTGCTGTTTGGGCAGGAGTCCCACAGGCTCCTCTGTCCCCACCCTCTGCTGGGTTTGACCCCGGCCCTGGCTTCTCTTGGGGTGCTCCAGGGGGGCTCGTTGTGGGCAGAATTCCTCAGGCAGTGCCCGTGGGTGATGGAACACCGGGGCTGGGGCCTGAGCAGGGGCAGGTTCACCCCCTGCCCCTTCCCCTGCTCTCGCCAGGCTCCCGGTGCCCATCACCCTGCCCAGGCTGCCACCCTCCTGTGCCACTCACCTGGGCAGCAAGGCTGGGAGCTCCGGGGGACAGCCCTGGCTGAGAGACACGGGCAGGAAGGGATTCAGCAGAGCACAGAGCAAAAAAACTCAGCCCTGTTTAGAAAGATTTTAAATTCCATCCTTTTCCCACGAATGACTCCGGAATCTTGCACTGCCCTCCTTGTGTGCAAAGTGTTATTAGAACATGGCTTCAGTCACTCTTGCAAGAGAAAACAGAGTCCCCAAACCCCCCATCAACACCAGGTTCTACTTGGAAATAACTTTGGAAGCAAAGGTTGAGGATTTCAGCGGCAATTTCAGCTGCTGCCCTCTGGCACAGCCCCGGGAGGGGGAGGCTGGGCTGAGCTTTACCTGCAGAGCTGCTCCAGGTGAGGCTGCCCCTCGGGTGGAGGGGGCCCCTCGGGTGGAGGGGGCCCCTCGGGTGGAGGGGGCCCCTCGGGTGGGGGGGGCCCCTCGGGTGGAGGGGGCTCTGCCGCCTGGGGAGCCGGGCAAACCCTGCCCTCCGCTGGAAATCAGCCCTGAAATTGGGCTCCTTGCTCTCACCGCTCTTGAGCTTATTTGGCATTCAGGCATGCAAAGAGGAACATAAATAATTTGATATTCATAGTGACAAGTCTAGGCACTGCTGTAGCCCCGGTTTCAACAATGTAATGGACAGTGTGTTATCTCCTAATGTGTTTTGAGATCAGAGCTGATTTAAAGGTTATTCACCCCGGGAGGAATTATGCTGTAATTGAATTTATCTTGAATTTGCCTATTGAAGGAAACATAACTACAGTTTAAGGGAGAAAAATACATCAAGGAGCAAAATTTTTATTATCAGTTTGTATAAAAAAATACAAATTATTCCAGCAAACTTCCTCCACTGAGCTGTGTTATTTTCTGCATAATCGAAGTCCAGACTGGAAAATAAAGACTTCTTTCAGCAGATAAAGCTGTACACCTCCAACTCAAAGCATGGCTGCAGATGATAGTGGAGCAAAACAGCACAGAGCATTGAAATAATGAGGTTAATGTGAACTGAACCAGGAGGTCTGGGCTCGAACAGGAAAAGAAAGGTTTAGCTGGGAAGTGGGGAAGTGGAGCTTTGGCTTTGCCAGCCCGTGGGGCACAGGGAAGGAGCTCCGGGCTGGGCAGGCTGGGAGCAGCTTTGATGTGGGAGGAGAGATGGGGACAGGGCTGAGAGAGCCCCTGTGCCCCCCCCGGGCTGAGAGAGCCCCTGTGCCCCCCGGGCTGTGAGAGCCCCTGTGCCCCCAGGGCTGTGTCCCAGGGCTGCCCCAGCCAGCCTGGAAAGCCGCTGGAAGCAGGGCCAGGCTGTGTGTCCATCCCTGGCAGGTCCAGCAGCAAATCTCCCCCTCTGGGGCATCTGCCAGGGCTGGAGCAGAGTCAGAGCAGGGAGGGACCAGGGACCTGCAGGGATGGCAGGGCCGAGCCAGGCTGGAATGGGCAGCAAGTGCAGGGCTGGGCTCAGCCACAGCTTGGAGCAGCTGGGTCTGACAGAATGGACCCTCCAGGCACTCGTGGATCTGCCCAGCCCCTCCTGGCCCTGCCCAGAGGTGCCCCTGGCACCCCCAGCCCCTCCTGGCCCTGCTGTCCCCTGGGCAGCCCCAGCCCCTGGAGCTGTGCCCGTGGGCTCAGGGAGATCCCAGGGATGTCCCCGTGCCCCTGGCACTGCCCTGGGGGCTGCTCCAGCCCCAGCCTCCCCCTGCAGCCCTGCAGGAGCTCAGGCAGTGTCAGAAAGGCTCTGGAAGGGCTGGGTGTCCTTCCCACAACCAGATTGTCTCTACAAGCTGGTTTTAAAGCAAAGATGGATCTTAGCTGATAAAAACCACTCCTGAATGTGAGTCTCTATA
The DNA here is from genome assembly GCA_013397295.1 of Polioptila caerulea. Classification (NCBI taxonomy): domain Eukaryota; kingdom Metazoa; phylum Chordata; class Aves; order Passeriformes; family Certhiidae; genus Polioptila; species Polioptila caerulea. The sequence goes on along the minus strand of VYXF01006270.1, from coordinate 33,997 downwards.
TCTTGGGGTTTTTTTGCCCCAATCCAGCAATTTTGATAAAGGGAAAAGAATTAATTTACCTCTGAGATAACAAATTTTATGCTGAATTTCAGCCAGATGGTACAGAAAACAGCTGAGAGATTATAGCCCCCAAACCAGGCTTTAAAGAGAAATGATAAGTTGCTATAAAGCTGCCACTAGCACCATTCTAACAATGGAAGAGTTATTTCCCTCATTCACACTCACATTCCTTATTAATCTCCCTGTTCTTCATTATCCATTTTATTTTACATCTCCCACTGCTCATTATGTCAGAGGGAAGGGCTGCAGCCTTAGAGAGCCTCAGAAGCAGCAAGATTTCCTGCTTTGCCTTCAAGTTTTCTTCAAAACTCTTGTTTTGAATAACAAAATAACTTCTTTTGAACAGCAAAAATATTGTGAAAGAGGCAGCAGCCTGGGAGGTTTGGTTCAGTACCAGGAAAGAGGCTCCTTGGATGGTGCTGGTGGCACCAGCCCTGCTCAGGGGGTGCTGTAGCTCTCCTCAGGTGCCCCCTGCCCCAGCCAGGCTGCTCAGCCCCTCTGAGACACCAAAATATCTCTGCAGGGTTCCTCAGCTCTGCCCTTTCTTGTGCTGAGGGTTCTCTGTGGCCCAGCCTGTGCCTCCCGAGCTCAGTCCTGCTCCAAAGCTGCTGTGGGACCAGCACAGGCTCTCAGAGGGTTGGATTTCTTTTTTTAAAGCAGCACTTCAGCTAAATATTTATTCTTCACGAGAGCCTGAAGTGGCTGCACAGGCCCCGGGTGTTATTTCAGTGCACTGGAGCACAGTCAATATTTGGGCAGCTCAGGGATAACCCAGCAGGTGCTGCTGGCACAGAGTGGGCACAGCAGAGCCTCTGGGTGGCCCCTGGGGAGGTTTTACCTTTGTTGGGGCAGTCACTGGGAGCTCGAAGTGTCCTGAAAATGCCTGGGAGGGTTTTGGCTCCTTGGGGATAACAAAACCAAATTGTGGTGATGCTCTCAGGAGGCTGAGCTGGAGCAGAGCCCAGCCAGAGCAAGAGGAGAAATTGGGATTTATTCCAAGGCCTCCCTGGGCACAGCTGGGCAGTGCCAGAGCCCGGCTGGGCCACACCCAAGGGGAGCCCAAAATGGGCACAGAATGGACAAATGATCACAAGATCTCACACTTTGATAAGTTCTGGTTCATCAGCACATTGCAGTTAATTGTGCAATTCCAGCCCCAGGTTATGCAGCTCCATCCCCCTTGGTTTCCCTTCTCCCTTCACCCTTGGTTTTGTTCCTGGGCTGAAAGTTGTCCTTGGGGCCGAGCTGGAGCAGGAATTGTTTTGTGTCCCTGCTCTGTGCAGAGAGCTCAGCAGCACTGAATGTGGAACCTAAACCTGCCCAGCAAAACAGCCCAGAATGTGAAAAATATCAAAGCTGAACCCTCAGGCATCAGTGGCAGAGCAGCCCTGAGTGCCCTGTGCCACCCCCAGCCCCGTGTGCAGGGCAGGCAGGGCTGGGTGGTGAAAGGCACAGATCGGAGTGAGCACAGGGTGGGGCTCTGGAATGAACATTTCCATTTCTTCCCAAAGTCAGCTCCTCTCCCCAAGGTCTGTCCCTGTTCCTGGGGAGAACTGAATGGGGCAGGGACAGGAATGTGCCCACTCAGGGGGCAAATCGGGCTGCTGTGCCCTGCAGGAATCCCTGGCCAGGCAGCTTTTCCCTGTTTTCCCTGGGATTGGATCCCCAGGGCAGCGTTGGCTTTAACTGCCTGAGGAACATTCACACATCTCTTTGCTTACCCACATCCATTCAGGTGAAAATCCCAGGGTGGTGGAGTTCATGAATTGGCTGAGCTGGACTTATGGTGGAGCTCAACAGTCTCCATCCTTTATTTTTTTGCGAGCAGCCTTCCCAATATAATTCAATAAAGTCCCTTTCCAATTTGATGCATCGCTGCCTCTGGATGACCAGAAGCTCTGAAAGCACAGCCCAAGCCCAGATGATTTTTAATATTTCAGGACATGCATTTTCATGTCTCCCTTGCCTGCCTCTCTGCCTTGCCCGTGTCCCTTCAGGTGACAGCAGCACTTCACAGCCCTCGTGCCTCTGCGTGGCTGACAAGCAAGAAATAGAGAAGCAAATGCATTGACTGATACAGAGCAGAGCTGGAAAATCAGTTTGATGGGAAACAAAAGGAGAAGAGCTCTTGGTATAATAAAATTTGCTAGTGGCTAAGCAGTTATCACCTGAGCTGCCCTGGGGGAAAATGAGGTTTGATTTCCCAGCTGGAAAATTTCACTCTGATGTTAGTGAAGGGCGGAAACAACTGAGGGGAGGGAGAACGTTTCCTTCAGATGCTCCCTGATATCCAGGCAGGGCTCTGGGAGCAGTGACGCTTGCTCTTGCATTTTTTCTTGGATTTCATGGAGTGTGGGAAGAGCCCTCCTGGGAACAGGAGCTGCCTTGGCTCGGTGTGTGCTGCAGCTTTGGGAACGGGGTAGGACAGAGCCAGTGTGAGTCTGTGATTTACCTGTGCCCTTTAAGGAAAAGCTGAGACCCCTCCTGATCCCTGAGGGAGGGCGAGGAAAGGATTGGATTACCCAGGGGCAGCTGATCCTTTGTGGCTCCTGGTGCAGGCGCTGCTCCCTCAGGTGTCAGAGCAGAAGGGCCAAGGTGAGTCCTGCCACATCCCAACCACACCAGGAGTTCTGCTGATGCCTGAGGGTTCAGCTTTGATATTTTTCACATTCTGGGCTGTTTTGGGGGGCAGGTTTAGGTTCCACATTCAGTGCTGCTGAGCTCTCTGCACAGAGCAGGGACACAAAACAATTCCTGCTCCAGCTCGGCCCCAAGGACAACTTTCAGCCCAGGAACAAAACCAAGGGAGAAGGGAGAAGGGAAACCAAGGAGGATGGAGCTGCATAACCTGGGGCTGGAATTGCACAATTAACTGCAATGTGCTAATGAACCAGAACTTATCAAAGGGTGAGATCTTGTGATCAGTCACCCATTCTGTGCCCATTTTGGGGCATCTTGGGTGTGGCCCAGCTGTGCCCAGGGAGGCCTTGGAATAAATCCCAGTTTATCCTTTGGCTCTGGCTGATCCCCGCTCCAGCTCAGCCTCCAAGGCATCACCACAGTTTGGTTTTTGAGAGAGCTGGCAGGTGCTGGGGGTACAGAAGGTGTGTGGTGTGTTTTACAGCTGCAGGTCTGGACTCCAGTTTGGGGTGGCAAGAGAAGGTACAAGAGGATTCTGTGGCTGCTGAGGTGTGTGAGCCTTTGCCCAAAAACAAGGAGTTGCATTATTTCAGTTCATGAGCAGAAGTCAGGAGATTGTAGGTGAGGAAAAGCACTTGTGGGACACAGGGGAATTTTGAACCCCCTGTCTGTTTTAGCTCCAGCTCAGGTGTGCTGTCAGCATTTTGTCACTTCACTGTGCTCTGATGCAAACCCTTCTCCTGGAAATGCTGAGGGCAAACGTCTCTGTCAGAGACTGGGGCTGGGCAAGTGCCCGGGCCAGGCTGCAAAGGGCTCTGGAGCCCGGGCCAGGCTGCAAAGGGCTCTGGAGCCCAGCCCTGGCTCCCCCCGAGCTCCTGCCCACGGCTCCCCAGTGGGCAGAAGGAAATGTCCACGTCAGCTCAAGTGCTTTCCTTCCCTGCTGTCCCCAGGCTCCAAACCCTCCACCAGAACTGGGTGAAAAATGCCTCAAGATAAGCCCCTGCCTCCCTTCTGCCCACGTGCTCCCCCAGAGTGGATGGGGAGTGTTCCCAAAATGCTGCCACCTCAGCAAAGCTGAGCCCTCAGCACCCCCTGCCCTGCAGGGCACAGGGACCATCAGCACCCCTGTCCTTGCCTGCTTTGTGTCTGCAGCTGGGCTTTATCTCTCCGTTCTATTTCACAGGCACATTTTAAATTGCTACATGTATATGAAAAGCAAACAATAGGGCCCTGTGCCTGCCAGGGACACGATTCACATCAGGGAAGCAGGAATAATAAAATATTGTTTAATATACTGCAATAGACACAGCAGATGTTTAACTTTCTTTCAATAAAAATGACCCCATATCATTTTATTAACTTCAGGGATGCATTAGTCTCTTCTCCAGAAAGCAGGAGAAAATCCAGCTATTGTACCAAAAATTAAAGAGGAAATTGAAGGGGGATGTTATCATGGTGTATTTTCCTGCTACATTCTGTAGTTCTGTAGCATGAGTTTCATTGGAAGCAGCCCCTGACAAGTCTTGCTCCCATCTGCAAAACCAAACAAAAGGAATTTGTACCCCAAATTTGCCATCTTCTCCAAAACCACAAACATCAGGCTGCTGGATCCAGCGTTTACTCCCTGCTGAGAAATGCTGTGAAGTGTCTCAGCACTGCTCTGCTGCTGCCCAGGCTGGCACCCCGTGTGTGCACAGATTTTGGGGATGGGGAGAGCAGGCACCCCCTGGCAGCCAGCTGCTCTCTGCGTGTGGATATTTGCAGGAGCTGAACCCTGCTCCTCCACCCCTGGGGGCCAAACCTGCTTTTAACTCCACCAACAAACACCCTTCTGCTTCAGGAAGCTGCAAGCTGCAGATGAGCTGGGATTATTACTTCTCGAGGCACTCCAAGTGTTTTTCTCAGTCTGGGGAGTGTGTTTTGATGTCTACTGCTTTTACTTCAAAAGGCTATTTGACCATATTCTGCTTTGACATCCTTGTAAAAATATTTGAAGTGCTCCAGCAACATGAGAGTGCTTTGAAAAGCCCACTTTAAATTATCATAGTGCTTCGTGCTTTTATAGGGGCTTGAATCTGGACAGTTTTGTATCTCACAGAACAATTTCATCACGTTAAAGCTCATCAGTTTGATGAGCTGGAATTTAGAAATGAGGAGGGTTGTGCACATGTGTAATATAATTTTTGGAGTTATTAAACTTCTGACAGCCTGCAAAGGCATGGCTTTGCCCGGGCTGGGTTTGAGGCTGTGCCTGCTGTAAATCACTGCACAGCTCAGTGGGACAGCAGAGGAGAAAGGGGTGAAGGTGAGACCAGCGAGACTCAGGTCAGTTGAAACAGGAATTAGGGCACCTCTGGACTTCTGGTATGTTTGACAAAGTTCGAAAAGGTGCAGTCAATTAACAGGAGCCCTCTCCCACATTTTAATTATCTCAGTGTCTGCCTGGGAGTGAGGCAGCAGCCCTGAGCATCTCCTGCCTGGAGCCCCTTGCTGCCAGCAGGGCAGAACGCTGCTGCTCACAGATGTGGGGCTTGCAGAGCTGCCCTTTGGGGCATCCTGCCTGACAGAGGAGCCGTTTGTCATCAGGATCAGGTTATTGGTTATTCCAACGCAGCCGTGCCAGGGCATTAACCAGTTTCCATGGCTACAGCAGGCAGAGCAGCCCGGGTTTGGCTCTCCTGAGAGCACAGCCAGGGGAAATCTGCTCCTGCAGGGTGCTGGGATGGATCTCCAGGGGCTGGGGCCGCAGGGCCACGGGCTCAGCCGGGCACCCGTGGGTGCCCAGAGGAGGCTGCAGTGCCCAGCCTGTCCCAGCGCTGTCGCTCAGCACAGTCACCTTCACCTCCCAGCTCTCACAGAGGGAAAATCTGCCTCAAGCTCCACCTTCAGAGCCTGAGCAGCGTTTCCCTTGTGTCCCTGCCCATGGAAGGGCTCTGTTCCCTGTCACCTCCGGGCTCGTGTCACCAGCGCTGGCCAGAGCCTCTGTGCAGGGGGAGAAACCTCTCAGGGGGCTGTGGGGTGGCTGCTGGGTGTGTGTGCTGGCCCCGGGGAGCTGCAGGGTGGGG
>VYXF01006270.1:4504-23815 GCA_013397295.1 Polioptila caerulea | reverse complement strand
TCGTACTTGACAGACACGATCAGGAACAGCAGCAGGGTGGCTCCCTGGATGGCAGCCAGCAGGAAGAAGTAATAGTTCAGTTGGCAGCCATTAATATTACCTAGAAAGAATTGGGGAGGGGGAAAAACCCACATTAGTAAAGATGGCACAAATGAAAATGGGCATCTCGTCAGGCTTGGGTGGTGAAGGCTTTTCTGCAGAACCAAACCCATTCCAGAGCACTGGAATTCTGCAGAACCAAACCCATTCCATTGTTAGTTATCCACAGCAAGGGCTGGCACTGCTGAGGAAGGTGTGCACAGGATAAGGAAGGTTTTCTTTTGTTCTTCAATGCCTTAGACCAAGTCAAAAGAAAATAAAAAACCAAAAAATGAATATTGTAAAGGAAGAAGCTGGCAACTGCATAGATATTAAAAAAGCCATTACTGCAATGGTTTCTCAGCCTTTTTTGGGGACAAAATTTAGAGTTCATGAAAGCAGAGGTGACTTCTTTGTGGTTCAGTTCACCTTTGATGCTCCCTCAGAGCTGTCACAAATTACTGCTTTGGCCATTCAACCATGTTAAATGAAGAAAGCTCATTGCTAAAACATCCTTCCTCTGCTAGGAAACATCTTGCTGTACTTCCAAGAACAACGTAGTGTGGCTCATTTCCAACCCAGCACAGCCAACTGGGCCATTACCATTAGCACAGAGGTTGCAGAGACTAAAACAGTGACGTGTCCATGGACCCTACCCAGCTGCTCCTGCAGCAAGCCTATAAACGTTCAGATTAAATTACTTTAATTACTGAAACTTAAGATTCAATTAAATGAACTTAACATAAAATGCAGTAAAATAAAACTGAGCCTTTCCTTGACATTTAAAATACAATATACACGTGAATCTCCATTTCAAGAGCAGATGTGTTTAAAGAGTAGTAATTATCCTTTATGAGCTGGGATATTACACCCATGAAATCTTAGTTTTGGTGGGAGAAACAAGTCAGAGCAATGGCAGCAAGCAGCCCTGAAGTGCTGGCAGAGAGGGAACTTCCTCAGGAGATTTTGGAGGCAGTCAGTCACCCCCAGTGATGTCTTGAGTTGGCAGAAATAGCAGAAATTTAGGGCACGTGCATCATTATAGAGCATCTCATGAAAAAGCCCCAAATCCTTCAGGGACTGACTCCTCCCTGCAACTCCTGGCAAGCCCAGGTGAGGTTCAGGTGTGGAGCTGGTGAAGCTCCACAAGTGGAACCTGAGTGACAAAGTTCCAGAGGGTGAAAGCAGGGCTGCAGTGGGTGCTGCACCTGCAGGTGACCCTGGGCCAGGTGCGCACCTGCAGGTGACCCTGGGCCAGGTGTGCACCTGCAGGTGACCCTGGGCCAGGTGTGCACCTGAAGGTGACCCCGAGCCAGGTGTGCACCTGAAGGTGACCCCGAGCCAGGTGTGCACCTGCAGGTGACCCTGAGCCAGGTGTGCACCTGCAGGTGACCCTGAGCCAGGTGTGCACCTGCAGGTGACCCTGGGCCAGGTGTGCACCTCAGGGTGGGCTGGGACAGGTCCAGAGAGCTGAGCTCAGCACAGCCCCAGTGTTCCACAGACAGGAGACCTGGCAGTGTCTTCTCCTGAGCAGCCCCAGAGAACAAAGGCAGGGGCTGAAGGAGCCCCAGCATTATTTGGGTGAAACTCTCAGCCCCTCCTGAGCCCTCAATGACCTCTGCTTGGAGCTGCAGGAAAGGCTCCTTCTCTAATTTTGAAATTGGGGAAAAGGAGTCCCAGTGGGGGGAAATGTTCATTTGGGGAGGACACATCCCCAAGTCCAGGCTGCTCATTATCTCCTGCAGTTTTTAAAGAACAGCTTACAACCAGCCCTGCCAGCTCGTGGCACAGGTAGGAATCAGACACTGCTGCTTTTTGGTTGGTGCAGCTCCAGCTGAAATGGCAAATTCTCTCTGGCCAAATCTGAAGTTTAGGCTGCCCTTTTAAGCCATGTAGCAGACATTTTAAGGACTGTTCACACTCCTCCTGGCTGGACTAATTAGCCCTCTGAGGATGGGAGGATTTTCTGAAATTCCCAAGGTGCCACCTACTGGTGCCAAGAATTATTTTTAACCTCCACTGGCAACTCGAAGCAGGTGATTTGTTGAACTTTGGGAGTATAAATAGCTAGCAGACAGAAAGGCAGAATTCACTCATGGTAATTTCAACAAAGTCACTTGAAATGAGGAAGCTGAATAATCACTTGGAGAGACATGGGTACATTTTACTCCCCATAACCACCAAAAGCAATTTCAGTACTTTATACCAAATCTATTCTTCTGCTGCACGTAATTTAAATATTTTTTACTGAAATGAAAATATTTGTAATTTCTAGTGATGAAATGCAGTAACAGCTGAGCAAGCTGAGCTCTACAGAGGTGTTTCTTGTGCTTTGAGGGCAGAGAATTATTTTGCAGTCACATTATTTCATAGTTAGATGCAAAATGAAACTTTAACAGAGCGGCAGACAAATTAATATTTGGAAAATAATAACTGTGTTAAAACTCAGCAGTGCCATGTCCTTGATGCTTAACTGAGACTTCTACTTTCCAGGCCATGAACACAGTGCAAAAGACACTTACCAAAATCTGTGTGGTTGCTCATCCAGCCAATTTCTTTAATAGACACCAGTGCCAACAATCCAGAGCCAACGAAGGACCCAATCCCCGAAAAGAAAAAGAACAGCCCCATAATTGCACTCTGCATAGATTTGGGAGCAGCTGAATATGCAAATTCTAGACCTGTATTAAAAGATGAGAAAATGCCATTGGAATATGTAAGAAAGGAGAGTAGATTGGTGTAGAAATGTTCTGCAGGTGTGTAGTGAACCCCCAGCAGTTCCCAGGTCCTTTTAATTGCTGCAGGAATCCCCTTAAAGGTCATCAATGTATCAGCCATTAAATGGACAATGTTTGAGACACAGACCATGATCTTATTGATATTCCATGTGTAAAATAGGAAACTTTCTGAACCAACATATTCATTTTTCTGTCTACAATTATCCCCCAAGAAATGGATTAAACTCACTCGAACCTGGCAATTCCACCCTTCCCATCTTCCTTCCTTCCCTGCTCCCTGTCTGGTGGGCAGGACAAAGAAAAAAGTCACTCTTGCATTGGCCATGAATTTTTATTTCTCACAGCCTCAGTGTCTCTATCTCTGAACATACAGACAGAGAAATTAACTGGAAACTAGAAAAGCAGTAATTATTTTAATTCAATTTACTTTTGATCTAGAATTCTCTGAGTTCATTGCTTGCTAGCAAGTAATTCCTTTTAAGATTTGTAGATGTAGGGCTTGAACTTTCAGCTGTCTTAACTCAAATTTCAACCAATAAACCCCAGAGAAAGGTACCAGTGCTCATCCATCTGTAAATCTGTGCTACTGCATTTGTGTGCCAAGAGCACACACTGGGTTAGGCTCTGCCACGCAAAGATTAATGCCCATGATTAACTCTCCTTTTTAGAATAATACTGCTGTCAAAAATCAAATGGGATTATTCACAAGAGACAATCAAATACATTCCTTGCAGAGCTTTTTGTGACAGGTGAAATGCTTGTTTCAAAACAGTCTGCTCATACTGAGAATTAATGCTACCTCATCTAACATTTTTCTTTGCAAGGAGAGCATTACAGACCTGAAATTGCACAACTCCTATGTCTGGCATAATAAAGGCTTGCTTTATTTACACCACCACTGCTATTTGACTGCTGGTTTAATAGAAATCCAGTGGCATTTTTTTTTTAAGGAAAGGATTAACACTTCAGGCCAGGCAGGCCAAGCTGGCTGTGAGGGAGGGACTCTGTTCTGGGGAAGGCAGCAGAGCTGGGCATTCACTGCTCCAACAGCACCTCCTGCCACCTGAGCCATGGCTGGGAACCAACACCCACACCCTGCTGCCCTCCTCCTCTGCACAACGGGGCACCAAGGGCCAGCAGAGAGCTCTGGGCCAGCCCAGGGGGAACTGCAAGGGCCTCACCCCGCTCGGCTGCGGGGCTCCCCAAAATCCAACCCGCGAGAGGAGACACGGCTGCAAAGGGCAGGGCAGGGCCAAAACGGGGCTGGGCTCAGGGATTCAAGGTGCCTTTGTTTCCACCAACATCCAGTCAGATTTGCCAAGGAGGGTTTAGGAGAAAAAGCTTCAAAGCAGAGTGCCCTGAGGACACAGCCACGGGTTTGGGGCCTCTGCTGAAGGCACCAGAGCTGCCACAGCTCCAGCCTCAGCCACCCCTCGGGCACCAGGCTCCTGAATGTTCTGTGGGAGTCAAGCTCAGGTGTAACACGTGAAAGGATCTGAACTGTTCCCTTCCTTGTTCATTTTACAGATAACTGGACCTGACCTGAAAAAGAGCTCGAGGCTCAGAGCCAAAACCAAAACGAGTGTAACCCTGCACTTCTTGCAACAAAATAAGGTACACTTCTAAATGTGAGTAACTTCTGCAGCAACACTAATATTGAATCTGGCATCAAGAACAGCCAATCTTTTCTCTGCCTTCAGAGCTCCTTTGGCTGCTGGCAGCCATTGAGAATGATTTCATGCTCCTGCAAACAAGCACTTGTGAAATGAAAGCCCCTCGCCGGCGTTGTCATGTGAGATTACAACTCCCAGTCACACAGGGCTGCTTGAGCAGGATTGACAGAGTAAGACAAAAGATTAATGCAATGTGTGGCATCTTTTTAAAGGCACCTCAAGTGTAACTAATGTGGCTTGATAAGAATTTGCTTCGTTTTCCAGTAAACACAAAACCAGGTATGTTTCAGCTCCCGTGGGATTTAGTCCCTTTTTGCTCACAACAAACATTTCCACATCATTATGGGTTTGAAACCATTAAGACTTGGCTTATTTTAGGCCTGAATTTCACAGCACATTAGATGTCTTTACCAAGTTTAATATTGAATTGGTGAAGTACACTCTGAGTCTTGAGAGGCCTTCTTGAAAATATTACAAATTATGTTCAGAAAACAATCAGGAAAGGTAGGAAAGAGCCTTTAAAAAAAAAATCAAATGAAAGTGCACTACACAAAGCAATGAAGCTCTGCACAGATTTTCTGGTACATTTTTTTTAAACACTGACCAAGAGTTTTTAAAGTTATAAAGCTGTTGGTACAGACCCAGCAGTGCAGAACAGCAGAATATTCACACAAGAATTGTGTAAGCCCTAAAGATTTCTCACAAAGAACTCCACTGAAGTCCTCTCAGCTTAAAGTTCAGCAAACAGAGAATGCCTCAAGGCCTCTCCACAGCCTGCAGACAGCTTTACTGGTTTTCCCTTGCAAACACCTATAAACTGTTAATAGCACCTGACAGAGAAACAAGATTGTGTAAGAGGGAAGAAATTGGTTTCATTTTCCATGAACACTTGTATTTCTGAAAAGTCATCTGTTTATCTGAGCTAGCATTTAAGTGGCACAGTCACTAAACTGACTACAAGTCATTCATTTCACTTTTTGGATAAAAAGGCTAAATACAGCCTTAATTTTAACAAGTAACTAAATCAGGCAAGATTTTATCTTCAGGATTTTGTGTGTTAGCATTTGTGAGAGGTGCCACACACACAGTGAAATGGAGAGCAAAGGAGCAGACAGGAAAAAATAACAAATCCCACTTTGACTCTCCTTGCCAAGCAATCCAAGCACCTTATTTTATTTCCTAACAACTGTGATGACAGCAGAACATGGGTAGCCAGAGAGCTGATGGAGCAGAAGTTTTCTGTTCCCTGAGAGGGGAACAAATGGGCTGTGAGACAGCTGGGGCCACCACCAGCAACACCTCCCAGAATGAGAGAATCTCACTTTGGCCCGCTGGGACTGCCCAGGAATGAAAGTAACTCCCCCAGGGGAAGTGAAACAGGAGCTTCTGCCACCAGGAATCCAAGGCCAGGAGCTGGAGGGACTGCCAGCTCGAGGGGATGCTCCTCACAGCCCCAAACAGAATTTCAGTGCTTTGCTAAGTACAGGCAGGCAAAACTGAGATGATTTTTGTTGCCCTGGAGGAGCTGTGGATTGCATCACCCACTGAAGCAGTGCCAGGAGGGCACCTGGCTGGGCTGTGCTGGTGACCAAGCCCTGCTCCAGCAGCCCATGTGCAAACTGTGCTGAGGCTCCAGGAGTGTTTCACCCCAAAATCCGAGCTGGGGAAGCCCCAGGAACTGCCTGAGCCTCCTCCTGCTGGGGAGCCCTGCAGAAAATCACCTTTGACAGCCCTCTCCTCCCAGCTCCCTTCCAGCTGCAGACTCAGGGAGCACAGCCCTGGCCCTGCATCACACAGGGCAGTGGCAGGGGATTTAGGAGCTCTTGCATTTGTTCCAGGCACACAAAATTTGGGCAGTGTTTCAGTTTGCTTAGTGTCATGTTGAAGGACTGGGACAGCTGCAGAAAAACTGATCTAGAAACAAAGTAGAAAAAATGATATAAAAATAGCTGCTTCATTACTGATACTCACAAGAACTCTTCTAATTTCATAAATGAAAAAACTGAAGTAACATGAGTTTAAAGTGATTTAAACTTTCTAAATGTGGTTTATTTCTTCCCTTTGCCCTCAGGAAGGTGTTTCCACTTACCAGTTGACTTTCTAAACTGTGAGCTTAGTTTATAAGGCAAAAAAAAATCACAAAGCACAAATTGTATTTCCAACACAGAGGAAGATTCACAGCACACAAAATACAATATTGAAAGAGCATCTTGTTTTCCATTGCCAATACCCAGCACTAACTGGATGCCACACAAATATTTTAGGTGTTACTCTGCTTGAAATCCAGTTTTGAAAGCACAGCCTTAAAACAGCCAGGCTTCAAATGTGCAAAACAATGGTGAGCTCTGCCACTGAAATTGAGCAATATTGTACAAAAAATGTATTTGGGAACATCAGAAATTACTTGTAATGATTTGAGAAGTATTTATTTTCTAAGGTTCCATTGTTTATGACAGATATTAAGCACACAAAGACTCTTACCTGCTATACTTGCAAATATTTCACTGAATCCAATCAGCACATATTGAGGAATCTGCCACCAGATTGGCAAATCTGCAGCATGGTATGTAACATTCCCAATTGTCTGGTTAATTGTTTTAACCTTTACAATCTTCAGTCTGTTGCTTTCCAGAATTCCTGTGTGAAAGGGGAGGGAAAGGAGATGGACTTAAGATGTAAACATTGTTTCTGCATATTAAGGATTAAATTAGGATTCAGCCCTGCATTACAATTAGAAATGATACAATAGGAGTGTGGATTTATTTCCTGCCATAAAGCATTTCAGACTGCTTTTGCTGTTGTTATTTCAAGACACACAGTTGTTCTGCTGTGGAATTAGTGATTATATCCATTCAGAGGCAATAATTACACAAACACTCAGCCCATTTCTGGATGGATCAGCTCACAGCTCTCACGGACACTGTGCTGGGGTTTTTTTTAAGACAATCTCATTTTCACCAACTACTACTTTGCACTGTTGAACTATTTCAACTGCCACCATAGTATTCATAAATTAGAAACCCTTTTGCTTATGGAAATGGCTCCAGCAGTCCTGTAGAGCTATGAAAACCCTCCATGAATATGATTATGACATTTATATGACACTTCTCATCCAAAGAGATCCAAGAGCTCATTAGGGCTTGATTTACCAGCAATGCATTGCATAGAAAGTACTTCATATGGAATGAAAAAGAGACATGATAGTGTAAAAGATAAGCATTTTTAGCTTGCTCAGCACAACAGTTCAGAGTAGAAAGTGAATATCAAATAATGCTGTAGGGTTTTGTTGAAGTTGCCCAGATTAAACGATTGACTCACAGTGACATAAAATACACAGAATAGCTGAGAGTTAATGAAACTCCCTGCTTCACCCAAAAGAGACCTCTGTAACAGAACTCTCCTCTCTTCTCCTTGGAAATCAGGTGAATTTGTTCATCACAATTCAGAGGAGCAGGACTGAGCCACTGCCACTCCCAGTCTCCATTCAGTGCTGTCAGGGCCCTTTCCACTTCCTGAGCCAAGGCCTGGCCTCACACTGGGGTACAAAATCTCCCTCCTGCTGCCCAAACCAATGTCCAGGGCTCCCAGGTGATGCTGCATGGACAGCACAGCCCTGCCTCCTCCCTCCCAGCCTCCCTGAGGATCCAGGGGCACCCAACACTGCCTTTGCTGGTGACCCCCTCTGAGCCACACTGACAGCACTTCCCTCCTACACACACACAGTTCCTGATGTACAACAGCATCCCTGCTCTGCTGGCTCCCCAAATCTGTGACCCAACCCTGAGGGGACCAGCATCTCTGCTAAGTGCCAAATTCCTCACTAACAGCTGCCTTTGGGCTGGAGATTGTTCTGAATTTATTACTTCATGGCAGGCCAGCCACCACAGCTTGCCTATATTCCTCCTCCTTTTTAGGTGACCCATCTTATTTTTGTGTATCTTTCTTCAGCTCTTCAGCTACCTCAGTGCCCTCTGAACTATGAAGAGCTGCTGTAATTCAAATTAAACTGGATTTCTTGATGTTTTCATTTTAATACAGCTGCCAAACATGTTAGAGTGGAACTTAATTAAAATGTAAACAAAGCAGTAGTCATCTAAGAGCTCAGACATAATTGCATTTATTTACACTCAACACATCAAGTGATCCTAATGTGTTTATACTCTTACAAAAGAAGCACTGAGCCACCGAGGAGCACAACTACAAAATCCCAGACTTTGCCAAAAATTCATCTTCAAAGTAGCTCAGAATCTGGAATCTATTGATTCCTCCTCTAAGACTTAGACAGACAAGTTTCATGTTTAATTTTACCCTCTTAGTAATTCAAATAATCTGAATGTCTTGCTATAATGGTTTAAACTCTATAAATGAAGTAGATTTTCCAGTTGAATAACCCTGAACATCACTGCTCAGAATTCACCATAAGATGCATGAAGCACAGCAGATGTTCATTAAATCTAATCAGTTGAATTTTAACACAGTTTATAAAATATTTTAAATAATCTAGCCAATCTAATAGGCAGCCTGAGCAGGGTCCACAATTAATGGCTGTCAGATAAGCAAGTCAAAATGGAAATATGGCACAAACAAATCATTAAGATGCTGCCATGACTGCAAATTCTTGACATTTTCATGTGGTCAGGATTTCATTCAGTGCCCCTCTCGTAGGCAGCAGTGGTTGGAAGCTGTAGTGTATTTTAAGAATGTTAAAATATGGCAGCTATAAATATCACTTAATGAGAAAATAAAAATTGTATGAGACATATAAACCAACACCTTGCTAGAAATAAAGTTTCCTAAGCCCCAAATTTGTCCCAACTGAAGCTCTTGAATTCCTGTTATGATGAACAGATGTTAAATTACTCCAAAAGGTTAAACTTTCCAAACAGATTGCAAATAATCACCCAAAGAATTCACCTTTCCAGTTTCTACTGGGGAGGAGCTGGGGAGGATCAAACCAACAAAATGATGTGTTACATCTGAATTGAAAAAAACAATTTGAGGCTTTAAGGAATTTTGCTGTATGAAGCCATTCCCCAAGGCAGCCATCACAGCTTGATGTGCTCCTCCCTACTAGGAATAGAGACAGATATTGCTGGGCTTGAATCCCTCCTATGTGAGCCCACAGGTTCTATTTCAGGAGCTGACATTTGAGTGTTTTACATCATCCTCTTCTGCAGCACCAGTGTCCTAAGAAACATGGAAGAAGAGAAACACTTCCTATTTTAACTTCAGATGACTTTGCTTTAAGAACTTTCCTTGCCCACCAAGTGACCTTGGCCTCATAATTACCTCTCTCATTGAAAGAAATTTTAATAACCCCATGAAGTGTCCCTCTCCCTCAAACACAGGGGAGCCCAAGTGCTGCCATGAATTGATTTAATGCTATAATGCTTTATCAATATGTTCATTACAGTGATGCTGGTGAGGGCTGGGGATTCTGTGAAGCATTGCTCAGAGATGTTCAGTTCCACATCAGCAGTGCCTAACAGCTCGAAATCATCTCAAAAGCAGCTGATTTATGGGGCCAGCAGAGCTGCCATCCTGTCCCTTTCAGCTATTTTACACTGCACTCATTCCCAAACATCAGGGAGAAGGAAGACAGGGAAGAGAAAACCCAAAGTGGGAGGAAACTCTTGTTCAGCCATAACCTATCTTTATTATTTCAGATCAGGGGAAAGGATTTGAGGTAAAATTTCAGCTTTCTTATACTTGGAAGTCAGAATGTATCAAGAAACATTTTTAAAGGGGATATTCAAAGTCTACTTCAGGCAGGAAAAATGGTCTGATTTTATTGCAAGTGTTCAAAACAGTTTAGTAAATTTTTGGATATAATCCCCTTTATTGAGGGAAATGCATCCGCGAAGGCACATTCCAACTAAATCTGAATAATGCTGAATTAAATATTCACACAGTTTTTTAAAAAAGCTGTTGCAGTGAGCTGAACAATTCACTCTGCCAGGAGATCTCCAAGTCGTTTTCTTACCTGCAGCAAAGGCAGAGCACATCACAAAGAACATTCCAACTGCAATCCTCTTCAGGGATGATGGCAGCAAGCCATTCCTCTTCAAAATGGGGTCCACCAGTTTGTCTTTTAAGGGGATGAGGATGAGGATAAGCACAGCATCAAACATGGTCAGCCAGGCTGCTGGGAACTGGAAGGGGAGATGACTCAAGTTGGCAATTTCATACTTAGGAGCTGATTTTTACTGTTATTTTATACAAAAAAAGGTTCTGATTGAACACTTTGATCCAAAATAAACAACAATGCACTGACAGACATTGTGAAAAGTCAAATAAGAGTGTTTAAAAGCTGAAGAAAATCTTCAGCTATTCAGGTTTTCATTGAATCTGGCTGCTCGTACATCTGTAAGCTCAGTTTCTCATCTGACAGAATTAAACTTTTTACCCAATTCAGTCATGAAAAGTATTTAATAGCCAAGCTCTGAATAACTTCTATTAAGCTCAGAACTATCAGAAATATGCCACAGAACAGTAGAATTTACTAATGGAAATGCAAAATTCAATTAAAACCAAGTTACACTTGTCCAATGAATAGAGAGGCTGGTGTAACACAAATATTCTGTCAATCCTGTGGTTTTCTTCTCTGTACGATTTCTGCAATCACAAGATGCCAGCCTTTCTTGAAAAATACTGATTGAACAGCTCCTCCCAATATGCTGAAGGTAAAGTGATTATTGATTAGGCATAAATCTAACAAATGTGTCTGCAATTCCAAAAGCTAAAGCATCACCTAAGGATGGGTACTCATTCCTCCTGGGCTTGCAGAAATGCTTCTGTCCTGTAAGAGAACTCAGGGCAAGGAGAGTGATCAGCTTCCCTCAAGGGTCACACTTTGGCCACTGAAGGATAAAGACACCCTTGATGAAGGCAGTGAGAGTGACCTGAATGCACCCAGAACAGGCTGGAGGGAACTCCAGGGACTCTGGAGTGACAAAATCTGGGATGTGCATTGTGCTCCTACATGCCAAAGGCTGAGGCCACTGATCCCCAAGCACTACCTGAACTTCACTTTCTGTCATTCTGGTGCATCCTGGTCTCCACTTGCACTCCAGCTAAAGAAAGGGGTTTGGTTGTGCTGTGCTCACCGTGTGGATGGAGTTGGTGTCGTTTGAGATCTCAGGGATTTTCAGATGGAGACTCTGCAGGACATAGGTTGTCTGCATCTAGCATTAGGAAAGAGGAGCTGGGATTACCTGGACAAGGAGTGCTGAGAGCAAGATATTTTTCATTTTGTAACAATTAACAAAGATGATTCCAGAGGTGAAATGCTAACACAGCAAACTGAAAAGAATTACGGGCAGAACATTACAAGATTTTTTTTTAGCCTTATAGTTATTTGTACTAAAAACACAAAGAATCATTTGTGTGTTTAAAAACAATTTCTGCATTGTTTTTTTTGTCCAAAATGTATTTGCTATCCTGAGTCATCTCCATGAGACAGAACCTGAAAATTAAAATGAGGTCACTTACCCCAACCTATGTGAAACAACTGCAAGATGAAACCCAGCACAGCATTTAAGATATGTGACTTTGAGTCTTACTTACAATTCTAATGGTTTTATTTTTTTTTTCTATTATTAGGTCAAAACAGTATTTGAGAGTATTCCTTAGCAGTCGTTTTTCATCTCTCAACTTCAAGGTAAGCCTCCTATTTATGAGAAAACACCCCCAAAAATGTTAAATTAGAAATGATGTAAAAACCAACTGTATCCATTTGGAACTACTCACTTGGAAATACACTGTCCAGTAAGGTATTAAAGCCAGAAAGACAGGGATAATCTTGACAAGAGCTTTTACATCTTCCACTTTATCTTCTCTGAAGGGGCCCCCCCGAGACAGCTTGGCCATCTCGAAGAGGCTTTGCTTGCGAGGAGGGTGCAGCACTCCCTGGCCTTCACTTTGGGAAAGGATTTGAAAGGTTTAGTTTAACAGAACTGGCAATCCTGCCTTCCTTATGAAAAGCTAATGCACTTCCCAAATAAGTAATTCATGTGAGTTACAGCAATGCAGCTAGGCCAGAATGCATCCCCAGCAGGGGAAACTCCAGAGGAAACCTCTGCTGGGAGGTTTCCTTATTTCCCACCCTCTCCACACAGCCCAGCCATAAAGAACTGGCAGAACTTAGAGGAACCTGTATTTTGTGACATTGCTTGTTTTGGCAATCTGAACACATGAAACCCCCCTGCAGAGGAGGCACCTGACAGCTCTCACCAGTGGTTCAACTCAACCACCACAATTCCATGGGCAGCTCTGAGGAGTGGAAAAACTCTGGCTCCCCATCCAGCTACTGAGAGCATGGCATGCAGAGGACAGTGCTTTTCAAATCAGAAGGCATCCACAAACACACGTACCAGAGGAGAAGGGTAACTGATGCAGAGAGCAGCAGCCAGGCCCGTTACACCTGAGGGACTCTGGGCTGGCAGGACACAGAGCTCAGCTGTGATCAGACACCAGACACCATCATCTGGCTGCAGGGACACCCAGTGACCTCAGCCTGCCTCTCTCCCACCCCTCAACTCCCAGAAAGCATCTCCAGGACTCAGATTTTCCAGCTCTCAGAGCAAACCTGCTCCTTCTCCTGCAGTCTTTGGTGGGAGTTCCCACCAGCCAGTCTGAACCAAGCAGTTCCAGTCCTGGGCTGACTCTGAGTGGAGAAGAGCTCATCACAAACCTGTTTGCTGAATGCTCCCCGTGGCTCTTGGAGCAGCAGGAATAGGTGAGGATTTTGAACATGTCTGTGAAGGCACTGCCATCAGGAGGTTTGGTGATGAAGAAGCTCTGCCCACACAAGAAAACCATGAATGAAATCCCAATGCAAACTGTTGGGATGCTGTATCCGATCACAAAGCTCACGTTCTGCTGGATGTAAGCAATGCCTCCCAGAGACAGGATGGCTCCCAAATTAATGCTCCAGTAAAACCAATTAAAAAATCTTCTCGTGGCTTCTGGACCCCGGTCTTTGACCTGGAAAAGATGAAAAGCAAGCCCTTCAGTTTCTGAAGGAAATAAAGCTAAACAGAACTCGAATCTTCGAATTAGAATTCAAACAAGTTCAATGCACTGAAGAGTTCAGGTTTCATTCAGAGCCACAAGAAATGATTTAAGTGTTTTGGGCTTCACATTTGATGAAATGACACCTCAGTGAGCTGCACCATTAAGTGAGTAACCTTCTAGAAGCATAAAACAGCCCCATTACTGAGAGACACAGCTTCCCCAGAGAGGCCATTTTTATTGCTACTGACTCTCCCTGGGTCATTTCTCTACAAAAAGCTCCCTCAGATTAACATCCCATAGTCCACAGGAGTTTGAGTAACTATTTTTTAGTAGCAAAAAGTTAAGCTACCTCAAAAATTCACATATTGCCACAATTGCTTCTTCTAACTGTACTTACACAACAGTTAACACTATTCCATTTCCACGCCTCAAATGAACACTTGGTAATTATACAACAAATTTAAATTTTAACACAGTCTTAATGCCTCTCATCAGAGCACAAATTGAGGACTTGTCATTCTGACCTTTAAAAAAAATGAATTAAATTTGGGTTGCCTGAGGATCACAAGTAAATATTTATCCCTCCAAGTCAGTGCTGTTCATTGTTATTTTTCTGCTTGAAGCTCTCAGTGTGTCCAGTGAAAGTCAAGAAATCCCTGGTTTACAGAACTATCCTGTCCAGTTTTCACCATCCCTCTTTATTATTGCCTGCTGTAAATTACCCCACATTTTGTAATTAAGTCCCAGGAACCCAGCCTCACTCATAAGAGGTGATGTAAGAGAAACGACGCAAATTAAAATTGGAAATGCATTAAGAAGATCAAGCAGTCTGTAGAAGAATCCATAACACTGTATTTGTCAGTGGCTGATGACTGAAAGGCCATTATCAGTGCCAAGCAGGTCAGTGCCATGCACCAGCCTCACTGAGTCAGTTATTTTTCATTTGTAACTGCAAACTTCCCCTCCTCATTCGCCAGATCTTCAGAAGAGCCATATTTAGTTTGCAATACAAAAAGCAAGCTGGGTCTTAAAATGAGTTTTTAACACTGTCACTTCTGATTAACAGCTTCAGGTTTCCCAGTGGTGCACAAACCCATCTGTACTATTTAGCCAAGCCCAAAAATACATGAAAATATGAAAGTATCTCTTTCTGTGCATAGTTAATAGCATTGTCAGGTATTCAGGGCCATCTGTTAGAATGTCAAATTCAATCCTGGAGACTAAACCCAAGAAATTCTCTCTCTCCAGCTTCAACTTGGTACTCAATTCCAAACTTTCATCAACTGCAGTGGTGTATCAATGTAGGAATTCCTTCTAAAGCCCAATGAGCAGCAGGATATTGGCAAACAATTAAGGGAACACAGTGCTCCAAGCCGTGTAAAGTGTTAGCAGTCTGTTTGATGAAGTTTCCATTTCTTCATCACAAAGTCTCAGTTCTCTCATTTCTGCAAGGAAGATGACTTCTCGTCCTCCCTCTTGCACATGACCTTGCTGACATCTCTCCAAAGGAAAGCTGGGAGAAGAAAGCAAACTTTGATGCAGGTGAGAACAGGGGAGCACAGCACGAGCCTTCTGTCAGGCATTATCCCAGCCTCCAACCATTAGCTCCTGAGAAACTTCCTGAACCAAGGATGGCTTCTCTCTGCCTGATCCATGCAGCAGCCCTGCTCTCCACAGCCTGGGTGAGCTGCCTGTGGACCCAGCAGCTTTCAGGATCCGTGCCAGGCCGTGGCAGAGCAGCACAGTGGGAATGCTCACCTCCCCTGCCTGCTCTGAACCCACCCTGGGGAGCCTGGCTCCTTTCCCCTTGCTCAGGAAACAACAGGGACAGCCCAGCTCCATCCCCTTCCTGCTCCACTGCTGGCACAAACCACCGTCACATCTCTGGGTTTTTGGGGGGTTTTTGTTGCCTTTTCAGAGGTAGGAAATTTGGACTGATTTGGGATTCCTCACCTGGACAGTACTGGCCATGCTTGTGGCCCTTCACTCTCTCCAGGGTCCTTTTTGGAACAGAGTGACCAAAAGGAGGGCAGTGCTCAAAGGACAGACACACCACAGACTTACAATGCAAAGAATCCCTTTTCTCCTTCTTTATCAAAGTGTGTATTTGCACTAAAAATCACAGCACAGCCACGTCTGAAATGGCACCATGGCATTTAACTGGCAAACATTAATAACTGAACCAAAGTCCCACTGAACTACCTGGTGGAATATCTTCTCAAAGACAAAGAACTATGAAGATGTCTCATCCAAACCCCTCATGAAAGGAACAAGATCACTCAGAAGTTCCTGACAGCAGCAGTTTTCATTTGTTCCTGCAACCAACTGGCAGTCCCAAGTGACAAATGTGACAAACTGTCACAGCAGGCAGCCACTCATCCTTTGAGATACCTGAGAGCAGGGTAGCTGAGCTCCACAGAATTACTCAGCTGCTACATCATTTCAAAGTTTTATACTAAAATTCAGCAAATCCACATGTAAAGTCTGCTTCCTGTCCCATCTGTTATTACTGGCCTTGGGAATGCCACAACTTGTTTCAATCTTGTTCTCTGCAGAGCCTTCGAGGTCCACAGGCTCCCAAGAAGTTCAACAGCAGCAACAAGAAAACAAGTTGCAGTCAGGGACCTTCAAATCTTTATATGTAGCTCCCCGTCCTTATCCAGAGGCTGGAAACTCTCTGCTCTACAAATAAATAAAGGCTGAAAATCACTCTGAAGCCATCTTTACAGCAGCAATTTCCACTAGCAACTGCAAAGCAACACCTCTAGCAGAGCTGGAAGGTGTCTGGCAGTTGTGGCCTGACAGATTTATTGGCTGTGAAGGCAGTTCAGGGTGGGTGAGCCCGGGCCTCTCTAATCGCTGTAACCCCGACAGAGATCCAGCTATAATTAGAATGCTTATGGCTGATACCAGCTTAGGAGTCTGCTGCCATCCTGGCCCCAGTGCTGGAGCAGCTTGCCCAACAATGACCAGCAGCCCTGCTGTTTCCTAACTGCACAAAGTCACCAAGTGCCCCACGGAACGGGAAGTGACAGCCAAGCACCCGAAAGGGGAACTGCACAGTGCCAGGTTATGGGATCACATGATTAGAAAGGCTATTCTGAGAGCCAGCAGCTCCCACTGACACCAAGAGCAGTCTGCAGCTGCTAGGAAACGTTTACACTCACAGCTGAGAAAGGCTGGTCTGCCCCAGCTTCCAGGAACTTTCTTTGCTAAGCTGAAACTGGTGGAAGTTACTCGACACTACTCTAACAGCACTTCTAAAAGCAGGCATTGAACAGACAGACAGAAAGCACATCTTCCAGCTTCACACTAAAGTATTGCAGCTCAGTTTCCCATTTTCCACAAAGTGATTCTGCTAAAAAAAGAATCCTCTCATTCATTATACAAGAGCTCTCCACCCAAATTCTACACGCACATTAAAGCTGAGAAGTTCACACGGTAATTTTTGAGAGATCTGCAATGAAATGTAATCAACATTCTGAAAGGTGATTGTGCCAACGAAAGTGCACAATACAGAATTCACTCTTCCCTTTGGTTCTTAGGGAAAGAGGACAAATCTTCTCAGCACCCATCCAGCCAAAACATGTTTGCAGTGTGCTCTGGCCTCCCAAGAATGTGGCTCTGGGAGACAGACTTGATTCTCAGATGTACAGATGGATGTATAGACAGATACAGATATGCAGCTAGATAGATATAGATATATAGAAATATAGATATATAGAAATAGACACAACTCCCCAACAGTTTTCTACATTCCTGTGCAGGGAGAAGGCACCAAGAGGGCCCCGAGCTGCACACCAAGGTAAGTGGCATGCTGTAATATATTTAACAGGAGATAAGCCAGAAGAAGAGAGAAGGGGAAAAATTCAGTCCTCAGCAGAGCTCCACTGATTATTATGGCCCTGAAAGGAGTATTTCTTTGGCTTCACCCTACATAAATCACTGTGAATTATCTGCAAACCCAGCCAAAAACTGCTCGCCTTGAAATCCTGGGGGAAAAGCCTTTACAAAATCCAGCTACAACAGCTACACTTCCATTGGCAAAGGCTCTTCTTTTGCTCTGTTCCTGCCATTATTTATCTCCCATATTTAACTTTCATAAAGCGTTCTGGGGATAAGCAGTCAGTTTTGAAAAACACCTTACAAGATAAAGCCATGGTAAAGCTATTTCACTTGATGGGCTCAGGCTGGCTTGAGCAGAACTAATGCACTGGGGACACACAGTCCTGGGCTATAATAATGTTTTACATTTATATACTGCCTTTCACCCAGAACTCCAGAATTCAGAATACATGAAATGCCAAAGAATGACAAATGCAAACTGCACAACAGAGAACAGAGTTATGTTTGGCAATGATTCTGTAGTGGGTCCTCCCTCTTAAAAAGAATTCGTGGCATTTCTGATACCTGCTCTAACCAGAACTCAGTGAGCCAGTAAACAGACATGCAACTGGACTTTCAGTTTGGTTAGAAAAGGTGCTCAGCAGTACCTGAGCACACTGAAATTCTCTGTCTGTAAAGCAGAAATTACATTTCAACATCCACAGCCAGCACACTGCTTTAGCATAGGACTGTAAAAAAAGGCCATGTACTAGAACATTCCAGCTGCTGCTGAACTCCAGGCTGTCTCTCATGTTTTCTGTGAAGTCCCCGGGCTCTGCAGTGATGACCCAAGGAATGATATCACTGTAGCAGGCCCGGATAAGGTCACTTGACAGGATGTTCCTTATGGGAACAGCCCAGGGGATATTTACCATGGCCAGAGCAGCTTCCCCCATCATGTGATGCAGCATGAGCCTGCACACAAACACCACTCAAGGGCAATGCAGTGCACAAATACCTGAAACACAAAAACTGTTTGTTCTGTAGCCTTCCTTTATCATAGGATGGTAAAGGCCTCTGACACTGCCTTAGGAGGCCCATGTCATCCTGTCAAAGCTAAAATGTGTATTCTGCACTTCATCTGAGGAGCTCTGAGGTCAGTTTAACTGGGTACAAACTCACCAGGGAGGATAATTAAGAGTCCACTTAATGGCCACTAAGCATTCCTCCAGATGGTGATGGCTAAGCCGACTCAGATGCCACAGCTAAGGCAGGGTAACCGAGAAACCAAAGCTCAAAAGGGATCTGACACCCCAAAAGTCCATCAAACAGGGCACAAACAGGCACAACTTAACAGCCTGCATCCCACCGGGAGCAGAGCCGCACGATGCGGTCCCCGCAGGGCCGCACACCTCCGGAGCGCAGCCAGCCGGGCAGTGCCCACCCCAGCAGGGAAGCCCCTCTGCCACCCCGGGGGCACCCACGAGCGCCGCAGCGGCCGCGGGCCATACTTGACCTGGTCCGCCCCGAACGGGGTGATGTTGGCCTTGACCGAGCCGACGCCCAGCCCCACGAGCACCAGTCCCACGAAGGTGGCGGCGGCGCAGTAGCGGGTGGCTCCCACCTGCGAGCAGGGCGCCAGGCTGGCGTTGGCGGCCGGCGAGGAGCAGTTCTCCACGGGGAACAGCGGGATGTCCCCGCAGAGGCCCTGGCGGGTGTGCGGCGCGGCGATGACGGGGAAGGCCAGCATGCCCAGCAGGTAGAGCGCCATGCTGAGCAGGATGGTGCCGAACTTGCCCAGCAGGGCGTCAGCCAGCCAGCCGCCGAACGGCGACACCAGGTAGGTGATGCCCATGAAGAGCAGCAGCGCCTGGCTGGCCTGCGCGCCCTCCCAGCCATAGGGCGGCCCGTTGAGGAACAGCACCAGGTTGGAGGTGATGCCGTAGAAGGCCACTCGCTCCAGCAGCTCGGCCAGCAGCACG
>VYXF01006269.1:6486-22479 GCA_013397295.1 Polioptila caerulea | reverse complement strand
CCTGGATCCCTGGAGCAGCCTGGTCCGATGGAAGGTGCCTGCAGGTGGGTGGGGTTGGATCACCTTGAGGGTCCCTTCCCACCCAAACCCATTCCACGACGATTTCTGTGATTTCAGTATCTTAAGAGGCGTGGCAGTCACTTGTAATTTGTAATTTTTTGTTTTAAGAGCGTGGAGGGTTGCCTGATGTTTGATGGGGCTGCGTGTGACAGGGTGAGGAGATAACCCATTAATTAATGTGACAGAGTAAAGAGAAAACTGCTCTGCAGTTCGAGCCTCTCCTGCACCTGACACTCACCAGACAACATCCAGACACAATTTATTCCCAAAACGGATCCCAAACCGGGACATCAGTCCCTCAAAAAGCAGATTTTCCACATGGAATCCCAGGACTCTGAGGAGCCATTGCTGCGTTTGATTCCTCGCGGAGCAGCTGCAGCTCCCGACTCCACCTTTTCCTTGGATTTCCATCGATTGCCTGAGCCAGGAGCCCTTTTGTGTTCCAGCATTATCTGTGTCCTCCCTGGAGCTGGGGAGCAGGCAGCAGTTACCCACAATTATCCTGGTGGGGAGGGAAGTTTCCTTCAGGTATCCCGAAAGCCGGATTGATTTTTCTGGGAAGAGGACAAATCCGAGCTCTGCTGAAAGAGAAGGCGCGGGTTGTAAAAAATCAGATTTTAGAACCTCTTAATCCACTGAGGGAGAAAAACAAACCCCGAGCCCTGGCAGTTCCTGCAGTGCTTGGTTTGGAATGCAGAGCTCCAGATTCCTGCTTAAATCCCGGCTGGAGATCTGTCCTGAAGAGGCCGGATCAGAGCCGTGACAAATGTGCTTTGTGTGGTTGTCTGGAGATCCTCAGATCCCACCTGGATGTGATCCTGGGCCACCTGCTCGAGGCCCAGTGGCCTCCAGAGGCCTCTTCCAACCCCAGCCGTTCTCAAATTCCCACCTTCAATTCAGATCCCTGAATTCAGCTGCTCTGGTGGAAGGAATGGTGGCGGCTGGAGGCAGAGGGCAGGGATGGATGGGATTTTGGGAAGGAATTCTTGGCTGTGAGGGTGGGGAGGCCCTGGGTTGGAATTCCCAGAGAAGCTGTGGCTGCCCCTGGATCCCTGGAAGTGTCCAAGGCCAGGCTGGAGCACCCTGGGGTAGTGGGAGGTGTTGGAGCTGGATGAGCTTTAAGGTCCCTTCCCACCCAATCCAGTCTGGTATTCTGTGATTGTGCAGGTTCCCAACTCAGCAACGCCTGAATGACCTTCTCAATATCGAGGAACAAACCTGCTTTAAAAAAAAAAGCTGAAGTCTGGTCTAAATTTCCCCAAAATTACACTTTTGGACCTTTTCTGGGGGACAGGTTCCTGCAGGGAACTCGGGGCTTGCCGTGGCTGTATTTTTACCAAAACTCAGCCTTTTTGCTTGGCTTTCAGGACACTCGGAGCTTCTGTGGGGTAACAAACGAGCACGGGCTGTGCCTGTATTCCTGTGACCCCACAGCGAGAAATCCTCCTGGCCAGAGGTCGGAGCAGACCCATTTCACCTCGTGGCTCCTGCAGGCAGGGGAAGAAGCTGCCCTGCAATTCCGGAGCTCGTTCCCGCTAATGTCTCTTAATTGAGCTTCCCGAGTGCTAATTGTGACTCCAGCAGAAAACAAGCCAGGCTTTGACTCACTCTGCAGTGATTCATGCTGGGGCCATCCGAGAGGTTGCTGTTCTCCTTTTATCTTACCTTGACCCTCTGCTCCAGGTGACCCCTTCCAGAGCAGGCAGCTCCTCACCCTTCAGCTGCCACAGCTCACCCCGGGGCGAATTCATGGGATTTTGGGGAGGAGAGCGATTTAAGAAGCTCCTTCTCTGCTCGGGGAGGGGAGGGGGAAATTAAAAATTGCCGTGGTTTGACAGTCAGCTCCCACCCCTCGCCCTGCCATAATGAGTGGGTGCAGTGACAGAGAGGCTCTTGAAGCTCCAAATTGCCGGGTTCAGCTCCAATTCCAGCTCGGGTTCCAGCGGCAATTTTGGGATGTGGGGGGGAATTCACCGGCCCCGTGTCCCCTCCTGTGCCTGGCTCCTGGCAGGAGGAAGGGAATAGCAGGAGGCAGCAGTGTTGGAAATTGCCGTGGCTGGATCCATCAGAGCTTGTCTGTCAAATCCCTCCGGACATCCGAGCGGGCCAGGCAGGAGATAAGTGGCTGTTGTTTTAGTGCCAGATCGTTTACAGCAGAAAATCTGCCTAAATTTCCTTTTGTTCCCAGAGGTTTGGAGCCCGGCTCCTAATAACTCTGCAAAAGCAGACAGATTTTCTTTGTTTTCCAGCTTTGGATGTGAGGTGAGGCACTGGCACAGATTTCCCACAGAGGTTGTGGTTCCTTGTCCCTGGAAGTGTCCAAGACCAGGTTGGAGCAGCCTGGGGTAGTGGAAGGTTGGAATGGGATGAGCTTTAAGGTCCCTTCCCACCCAAACCATTCCATATTTGCCACCAAAACCCGTTTGTCACGGAGTGTTTATCCCTTTGTAAGTCCTGCAGGATTTAAGGAGTTTTACCCCAAAGCTGTCTGGCCTTTGTCGCCCTCCCCGTTACTTCCCATTTCCTGCTGCATTTTCCAACTTTTATCTGCTGGAGCTGATGTTATTTGGAAGCTCTCTAAGCAGAAAGTCATTTCATCAGATCCCAATCTCGTGGCAGGGAGCATTCCATCTCCTCTCCTCCCTCAGCCGTGGAATGGGATTGCTTATCCCGTTACCTGCCCTGTTCCTGTTCCTCCTGCCCGTGAAATATTCCAGCTCGGAATGGAACACGCGAGGAAGCCAGACCCACGCTCCTCTGGCCGTGTGAGATTCTGTGGGTTTGGGGTTTTCCGAGGGGCATGCTGGAACCAAACCCATCTCCCTCCAAGGAGATTCCGAGGTGTTCACTCAGGAATCGGAGCCCAAAAAATCAGCGATATTCGTAAATCCACGTTTTTATCCCCCGGTGCTGGCGGAAACCGCATCGGCCTTAGCGGTCATGACATTGTCAGAGCTAAATAATGAATTTCCCTGCTTTTTTCCCTGTATGTTTTCAGCAAATTACTGCTGAACACCTGCCAGAGGGAATACTTTGCTCGTTCTTGCTGCTCCGCTGCTGCGCCTGTGTAATTTGGCAGAGCACAACAAGTTCTCCGGTGACCTGCGCTAAAACGTTAATGGTGGGGTGGCCTCCGAGCGGCCAGCTGGGGTTGCTGGCTGGGCATGGAGCTTTTTTTGTTTTCAGGTCTTGGCCACCTGTGTGAATTTGAATCACCTGGCCCGGTGATTACACGGTTCTAATTCCAATTGTGCCGGCGATCCCGAGGTAATGTCACCGAGGGAACGGGGTGCTGTGCGCCAGTAAGAATTTTGGGTTAATGCCCTCATCGTCTGCACCACCCTCGGGTTGATGCCCTCATCATTTACACCATCCTGGGCCTCGCAGGAGCAGTTGCTGTCACATTCTGATTTTCCAGGCGGGCACAAACTCAAATATTCCCAATTTCCCTGCGCTGCAGAAGGACGCGAGCGATTCCGAACCGATCCTCCCCTGCCCCGCGGCGCTGGCGGGGGACCCGCGCTCCCCTTTTGCGGCAGAGATTGCTCTGCAGCCCGGATGAAAATGAGCTGGTGAAATAGGGAGATGTGGTTTATGGTTCCCTCAGCTGCGCTCTGCTCGCCTCATTGGCGCTGTAAACCCAGGGCCCGCCGCCTTTCAGCGGCGCTAAATTAATTTGAAAGAAAACTCATTTTCTGGTGACATGGTGGGTGCAGCCGGCGCGGAACGAAGCAAGAAAGCAGGTTTAATTTTCATACTTTTCCGGGGAGGAGGGTCGGGCAGGGGTTTTGCTGCTGCTGTGGGGAGCTCTGTGCCAGGCAGAGCAGGGGCTGTTTGGTTTGGGAGCCGCACGGCAGCGGCGGCGGCGCCCCGGGAGTCTGCGCTTTCCATGGCTCAGAAGTTGGGGAAGTTGGATGCTCAGGAAGCTGGAGATGCAGAGCTGGGGGGGTGTTTGTGCAGCCTGGATTTGCTCACCCTCTGTCTGGGCCTCGGGTTGTGCAGCGCTCTCGTTTTTTAACGCTCTCTCTCTGCACGACCTTCGCCTGCTTCGTCTCTGGAAATGCGGAAATCAGCGGGAATTTGTTCCTTGGGTGAGGATGACCTCCCCTTTTTTCTCTCTGGCAGCTCTGGGGTGAGGTGTGGGTTCAGAGCTCAGCTCCTGGGTGCCCGATGAGCCCTTACAGGAGGTGGAATCAGCGGGGAGGGATCCAGCTCCTGCTCTGGAGGTGAGAGGATCCCACCCCAAGAGCTCCCTTGAGGGCTGGGGCAGGAGGAGTTTCCACCTCCCACCTCCCGTTTCTGGCTCCCTGAGCTCGTGCCAGTCATTGCTTTGTGGAAGATACTCCTGTGTCTTCCAGTGCTGGCTTCCATTCTCCTTCCCAGATCATGGAATCATGGAATAATTAAGTTTGGAAAGGACCTTTAAGGTCATCAAATCCAGCCTTCAACCAGCAGCACTCAACCACATCCCCAGGTGCCACATCCATGCTTTTGGGCACTTCCAGGCGTGGTGACTCCACCACTGCCCTGGGCTGCTTGTTCCAGCCCTCCTAGGGATGAAATCATTCCTGATATCCGATCTAAACCACCCCTGGCACAGCTTGAGGCCGTCCCCTGTCGTCCTGCCGCTGGTTCCTTGGGAGGAGAGGCCAACACCCACAGCCCTGGGAGGACTCAGGCGGTCGCTCACCTTTGGCTGTCTCCTCTCCGTGTCATTTCCATCTCCCTGGTGGAATTCCTTCCTTAATCTCCCCAATCAAAATCCAGGTTGCGCCATTTGAGGGGAGGTTTTAGCCGTGGCTGGGAAGTTCAGCCCATCCCAGGAAGTTGTTCCTTGGGATAGCACGTCGTCCCTGGAGCCGTGAGGGACGGCTGTGCCCGAGGATGATGCAGCTTGGAGCGGCTGCAGCGGCTAAGAGCTGAAATCATTTTCCAGACGATGACTCAACCACCATTAAAAGTTGAGTAAAATCATAAAATCAGCTCGGCCAGGGCCTTAAAGCTCCTCTGGTTGGAGCCCCGTGCCGTGGAGGAGGAGCTGTGGGCACCTCGGAGCTCCAGGAGGGAGCAGAAGGAGCTGGGCCAGAGGCGTGGTGAGTTCCTGGAGCTGCTGCAGCAAACCCAGGAGTGTTTTTGTGGGGAAAGGGAGGATTTTCACAAGTTTCACCTCTTTGAGCTCGATCCTATCGCAGCTTTGTAGGTGAGGGGCTTGCTTTGGCAGGCTGAGCTGAACCACGGCTCTCCACCAGCAGTTCTGGCTGATGGCTGCTTTTTATTATCTCTCTTTATAATTTTATGGCTACAACTCCTTCGTTTCCTCAAAGCAGCAATCAAGCTGTTTTCCTTCCTCGAGCTAAATGTTTTCTCTGCCAGAGTCAGATGGGGACGAGCTCAATCTCGTTTAGGAGGTGGAGAAAGAAACTCAAAAGCAAAGGGCAGGGCTGGACCCTTCATTTTCGCAGCAGCGCTTTCAGGGCAGCGAGTTCGTGGTGGGTTTTCCTCAGGAGCAGCTGAGAAGTGGTTGTTCCTAGGAGCGTGGAACTTTCCTGAGGCCGCAGTGAGTCGATAGCAGAGCTGAAATTGGAGCTGGGTTTGTTTGAGAGTCCGTGTCAGTCTCACCCAGCGCCGTCTCTCTCATCAAGCGCGGCGAGAAAAAAAACCTCGGATTTAATAAAAGAGGCTGTCGTGTCGTTTCTTTCCGTAATTTTAGATGTAAGGAATTTTTTTTTATTATTTTTTAATTTTTTTTCTTCCTGAATCTCTTGTTAGCCCACGCCTGCACCTCAGTATTGACTATTCCCTGGGAAACTTGTCTTTATAGTTATGACCTAATGGTTGATTGTATTGATTCGCCGAGTGGTTTTTCTTTCAAGTTTTTCCTGAAGTAATTGCACGGCAAAGATGAGGAAAAATCAAGGACAAACCCTGAGCATCTCCTCGTGGAAGTTTTCCACCCGGCTTTGTTTCCCTGGCCGTGCAGGCTGGGAGCGCTCCGTGGTGAAGAGCTGGCAAAGCTGAGCGAAAGGAGAAATGAAATATTGACTAAATGCTGCCCAAACCTCCTGCTTTTCACTCCCTGAAAGGAGATGCTCGAGGCAAAGAGACGCTCGTGAGTGTTTATCCTGGATTTCTGCACGGAAATAAATTAGCCCTTGGTTGCTCTTCCCTGGCAGTGGAGAGGCCCTGGCACGGTTTTCCCACAGGAGCTGTGGCTGCCTCATCCCTAAAAGTGTTCCAGGCCAGGTTGGGTGGCACTTGGAGCAACCTGGGGCAGTGGGAGGTGTCCCTGCACGTGGACAAGATGATCTTTAAGGTCCCTCCCCTCCCAAACCTCTCTGTGATTGTGCCATTCTGTGAAATCCCCAAATTGTTCTCAGAAACGCCTTTGGTTCTTTCTGAAACACCAGGGCTCCAAGCGTCTCCAATTTTCTCTGTTTGTGCTGAGCATCGCTTTGTTCCGAGCTTCCCTTCTGCACCACAAGCCAAAAACTGGGAAATCATCCTGGTTTGGGTTGTTATGCCTCACAAATGGGATTTTTCCCAGTTCTGCGTGGGTTTGGTCACCTGGCAGGGCCTGGTCATTACCTTCAGATGGAAATCAGTTCAGCAGTGCTGGGGGCAGGGATGGGTGCTGGGCTTGGCAGCACTGGTTGGACTTTAAGGGCTTTTCCAAGCTTAATAAATTCACAATTCTGTGATTCTGGATTGGGGAGGAGCCGCAGGTTGGCACAGGAAACCTCCTCCTTGTCTGTAGAGCTTCACAGGGCTCTCAAACTTGTGGTCCTTCTGTGAAAAACCAAGTTCACCTTTTTGGTAGGATTTAAAAGGTTTAATAACAGACAATAAGGACAAGGCAATAAAGCAAAATCCACGGCCGGGGTGTCTCTGGCTGAGAGCCAAGAGCACACCTGCTGCTTTAGAGACCCCCTTAAATATGGATATTGAAACTTCTCTAAGAACTTATTTCCATGTCTTTAGGAGCTGTTTTGCATGGTCACTCCTTGGTCCTGCCTTTTTAGAGCATCAGTGTTTCCTGGCTGTGGTTTTAATGAATTCTCCTTCTCAGTCTGAATTTGGGCCTGGGTCTGTAATTCCTACAGATGGTCGGTGCTGGAGCTGGGATATCAGCAGCAGATTGTCCATCTCAGAGCAGGGCTCTGCACTGGGTGTTATCCTGAGCAGGCAGTGCTCACTCACTACAGAGACACTTTACCAACTTTACTCCTAAAGAAAACTCTCTCTTTAAACCCATTTCCATACACACACAGAGTATCCACCCTACACGGGTGTGAAAAGAAAAAACCCCAATACCATAATCTGTATTTATAACAGCCTTGTGTGTACAACACTCATCTGGATATTTGTGAAAAGCCAACTTTATAATCTGCATTTTTAACATTTCCTTCTTTATAGCTTTATAACTTTCAGGATGATTTCTGTGTCTTCTTTTCTTTGGGCGTCATTGCCAAGGGCTGTTAGTGGGAATGAAAGGAGATGGGAAATCTGTGGGAGCGAGGGCAGGAGCTTTGGGATCTCTGGTTGGAACCATCCCAGGATTTCATCCGTGATCTCTTTGTCCTGGCTGCAGGAACCCCACACATCCAGCCGTGTGCTGGGTTTCCCATATCTGAGACAAACCGTTGGTTTGTTTTTTTTTTACTGACATTCACATACTGATCTGAGATTTACACTCCCTGGCTCGTGGTGAAGCCAAGTGTGAGCCCTCCTCACCTGATAAATTGAATATGGGACATTTTACAAGCGCTTTGTGTATTCTCCTCTTCCAGACACATTGCAAAATGTGTTTGGCTGATGTGTCGGGCCTCGCTTGTATTTATCAGGACAAGATTTTGTTTTCTTCAGCTGCTGAAACCCCAGAGCACCTCCCTCTTCACGTAGATTGAGTACAGAGAGGTTCTTGTTTCCACAGAGCTCGTTCCCATCGTGTGGCAGATGAATTCCTGCCCTGGGGCTACAAGAAATGCTTTCAACAACACATTGGGGTTGTAGCTTTCTCTGAAGCGTTTGACAAATCTCTGCAACCTTGCCTGGGTTTCTGAAAACCCTTCACGGCGTTGTGGGAGCAAGAGTGGAGGTTTTGCATGTAGAAATTACTGAAATAAATTAAAAGGTAGATGAAATGATCAATTAACTCAGCAGAGGGAGGTCATTAGTGGTGTCCCTGTGCTGGAGCAGGTTGTTTTGACCTGTTGTGGAAGGGCAGGAAAAAATCAGTTTTGATATAAAGCATTGTTTATAGAAGAGATTTTTCCTGTTTTTTCCTACAGAGCAACCATCTCTGAGTTGGCTGATGCCACTCAGGAATCAGATTTTAGTTGATAACTGTAAGAAACACGGCCCTGGTGCTTGGTGTTAGTTAAAAAACCAGCTCAGTGTGAGGAATTGCAGTGATGGGAATAGAGAGAAAACTGGGAAATGGTGTCGTGGAGCCGCCTCGTTCACAGCTTGAACCCTGCTCATTTCTTCCCTTTAAAAATCAGGGAGGAGGAAAATGATGCTGTGGAAGCAGGGAAAAGATATCTGAGAGAGATATAATAGAGATTTATGAGGTCCTGAGTGGCACAGAGAAGAGAAAAGAAGGATAAATGTTGATTTTTCTCTGACACAACAAGAACTGGGGGTATCTGGTGAAACGGGAATTAAATCCTGAGGAATAATTTCCTTGTGCTGGCCATGGTTGGGCTGAGACAAACACATTGCCCAAACACATTCTTGGGGAAAAAATATCCAGTGGGAAGTGCCTGATCCTGAAAGCCACCACTAAAAACATCGGGAAGTCCAATTCCAGACTCAGGTCTCCCTGAATTTCAGGGTGAGGGATCTGGGACCTCGTGTTGCTGTTTCTCTGTCGGGAGAAACGTGGAGCCCTCACTTCCAGACTCTGATTTGGCTCTGCTCACTGGGAAAAGCAAAAAGCTCACATAAGGGAGGAGGAGATAAGCACAGCTTTGCCTAAATTAGCCTTGTTTTGGCTCTTTTTTTCCCCTATAAACATTGATTTTTCTATGGGGGTGGGTTAAAAAAAAATAAAATAAAAGAGGTTGCAACTCAGCTCCTGTTCCAGCCACGCATTTTCCTTGTTGGAAATATTTCACTCCAGCATATGTTAATTCATCCTGGTGTTTGCAGTTACAGCTGGCTAATAATTTGTTGCTAAAAAAAAAAAAAAAAAATTCTCTGAATTGCCGTTGCCGTGAACTTGATGGATGGGAGCTCAGAAAACACCGCAGGCTTGAAAAACCCAGCAGTGTGAGAAGGTCTTGTCAGGGTTTTTATGTTCAATGNTGTGGTAGAAACATTAAGAAAGAATAGAAAATGGGTGTGTTTTAGGTGTTTTTATCTCAGGATGGATTGGGTCTGAAGTGTCTCAGGNCCCAGCAGTGTGAGAAGGTCTTGTCAGGGTTTTTATGTTCAATGTCCTTTTTTTTGGTTTTTTTTTTGTGTTTCGTTTCGCTTCCTGAGCTAAGACAGAGCTTTCAGGACCTGCTCGGATGTCTCTGAGAGCAGGCAGTGATTATGGCTTTTGGGATAATTACGCATTTATCAGCCCAGCATGGCAGGAGCGGAGCGTGGCTCCGGCCTGCTTGTCAGGAGTGGCAGGATCCCTCCAGACCTTGCCCAAAGGTCCTTGATGGAAGCTGTGAGGGAAATAAAAATAAACC
Source organism: Polioptila caerulea (assembly GCA_013397295.1). NCBI lineage: Eukaryota > Metazoa > Chordata > Aves > Passeriformes > Certhiidae > Polioptila > Polioptila caerulea. The sequence goes on along the minus strand of VYXF01006269.1, from coordinate 12,736 downwards.
AAAGTGCTCTTCCCTCTCCGGCAGCCGCCATTGCTGCTCCTCGTTACGGCCAGGAGGTTAATTAGTCCTTGCTTGGGCTAGGCCTGAAGTGTTTCTTAACTCAGCCACTTCTGCTCATGCTGGGCCATTTGATCAGAGGGTTTTTGGGTGGTAGAGCCATTCCTTGGGATTAAAATGTGGTGGAAACATTAAGAAAGAAGAGAAAACGGGAGTATTTTAGGGTTTTTACCTCAGATTGGATTGGGCCTGAAGTGTCTCAGAATGGATTGGGCCTGAAGCATCTCTGAACTGAGGCACTTCTGCTCATGCTGGGCCACTTTATCAGAGGATTTTTGGGTGGTAAAGCCGTTCCTTGAGGTGAAAATGCGGTAAAAACATTGAAAAAGAAGTGAAAATTGGAGTATTTTAGGGTTTTTCCCTCAGAATGGATTGGGCCTGAAGCATCTCTGAACTGAGGCATTTCTGCTCGTGCTGTGCCCTTTCTTCTTGGGAAGGATTTTGGGTGGCAGAGCCATTGCTTGAAGTTAAAATGAGGTAAAAATACTGAGAAAGAGAGAAAATGGGTGTGATTTAGGTTTTTGACCTCAGAATGATTTGGCCTGAAGCGTCTCAGAATGGATTGGGCCTGAAGTGTCTCTGAGCTGAGCCTCCTATGATTGTGCTGTGCCTTTTTTCAGAGGGTTTTTGGGTGGCAGAGCCATTCCTTGAGGTTAAAATGTGGTAGAAACATTAAGAAAGAAGAGAAAATGGGAGTATTTTAGGGTTTTTACCTCAGATTGGATTGGGCCTGAAGTGTCTCAGAATGGATTGGGCCTGAAGCATCTCTGAACTGAGGCACTTCTGCTCATGCTGGGCCATTTTATCAGAGGGTTTTTGGGTGGTAGAGCCATTCCTTGGGATTAAAATGTGGTAGAAACATTAAGAAAGAAGAGAAAACGGGAGTATTTTAGGGTTTTTACCTCAGATTGGATTGGGCCTGAAGTGTCTCAGAATGGATTGGGCCTGAAGCATCTCTGAACTGAGGCACTTCTGCTCATGCTGGGCCATTTTATCAGAGGGTTTTTGGGTGGTAGAGCCATTGCTTGAGGTTAAAATGCGGTAAAAACATTGAAAAAGAAGAGAAAATTGGAGTATTTTGGGTGTTTTTCCCTCAGAAAGGATTGGGCCTGAAGCATCTCTGAACTGAGCCACTTGTGCTGTGCCCTTTCTTCTTGGGAGGGATTTTGGGTGCCAGAGCCATTGCTTGAGGTTAAAATGAGGTAAAAATACTGAGAAAGAGAGAAAATGGGTGTGATTTAGGTTTTTGACCTCAGAATGGTTTGGCCTGAGGCATCTCTGAACTGAGCCACTTTCGATTGTGCTGTGCCTTTTTTTCAGAGGGTTTTTGGGTGGCAGAGCCATTCCTTGGGGTTAAAATGTGGTAGAAACATTAAGAAAGAATAGAAAATGGGTGTGTTTTAGGTGTTTTTATCTCAGGATGGATTGGGTCTGAAGTGTCTCAGGATGGATTGGGCCTGAAGCATCTCTGAACTGAGGCACTTCTGCTCATGCTGGGCCATTTTATCAGAGGGTTTTTGGGTGGTAGAGCCATTGCTTGAGGTTAAAATGCGGTAAAAACATTGAAAAAGAAGAGAAAATTGGAGTATTTTGGGTGTTTTTCCCTCAGAAAGGATTGGGCCTGAAGCATCTCTGAACTGAGCCACTTGTGCTGTGCCCTTTCTTCTTGGGAGGGATTTTGGGTGCCAGAGCCATTGCTTGAGGTTAAAATGAGGTAAAAATACTGAGAAAGAGAGAAAATGGGTGTGATTTAGGTTTTTGACCTCAGAATGGTTTGGCCTGAGGCATCTCTGAACTGAGCCACTTTCGATTGTGCTGTGCCTTTTTTTCAGAGGGTTTTTGGGTGGTAGAGCCGTTCCTTGGGGGTAAAATGTGGTTAAAGCATTGAGAAAGAAGGGAAAACGGGAGTATTTTAGGGTTTTTACCTCAGATTGGATTGGGCCTGAAGTGTCTCTGGAGTGAGGCACATTGGCTCATGCTGTGCCTTTTCTTCTTGGGAGGGATTTTGGGTGCCAGAGCCATTGCTTGAGGTTAAAATGAGGTAAAAATACTGAAAAAGAGAGAAAATGGGTGTGATTTAGGTTTTTGACCTCAGAATGGTTTGGCCTGAGGCATCTCTGAACTGAGCCACTTTCGATTGTGCTGTGCCTTTTTTTCAGAGGGTTTTTGGGTGGTAGAGCCATTCCTTGGGATTAAAATGTGGTAGAAACATTAAGAAAGAAGAGAAAATGGGAGTATTTTAGGGTTTTTACCTCAGATTGGATTGGGCCTGAAGTGTCTCAGAATGGATTGGGCCTGAAGCATCTCTGAACTGAGGCACTTCTGCTCATGCTGGGCCACTTTATCAGAGGATTTTTGGGTGGTAAAGCCGTTCCTTGAGGTGAAAATGCGGTAAAAACATTGAAAAAGAAGTGAAAATTGGAGTATTTTAGGGTTTTTCCCTCAGAATGGATTGGGCCTGAAGTGTCTCAGAATGGATTGGGCCTGAAGTGTCTCAGAATGGATTGGGCCTGAAGTGTCTCAGAATGGATTGGGCCTGAGGGGTCTCTGAGCTGAGCCATTTGTGCTCTTGCTGTGCCTTCTTGAGAGGGATTTCTCATGGTCAAACCATTCTTTGGGGTTAAAATGTGGTAAAGACATGAAGAAAGAGAGAAAACGGATGTGGTTTGGTGTGTTTCCTCCCTCAGGATGGATTGGGCCTGAAGTGTCTCAGAATGGATTGGGCCTGAGGGGTCTCTGAGCTGAGCCATTTGTGCTCTTGCTGTGCCTTCTTGAGAGGGATTTCTCATGGTAAAACCATTCTTTGGGGTTAAAATGTGGTAAAGACATGAAAAAAGAGAGAAAACGGATGTGGTTTGGGGTTTTTCCTCCCTCAGGATGGATTGGGCCTGAAGTGTGTCTGAACTGAGGCATTTCTGCTCATGCTGGGCCTTTTCCTCTTGGGAGGGATTTTGGGTACCAGAGCCATTCCTTGAGGTTAAAATGAGGTAAAAATACTGAAAAAGAGAGAAAATTGTTTTGGTTTAGGGTTTTTACCTCCAAATGGATTTGCCCTGAAGTGTCTCAGAATGGTTTTGCCTGAAGTGTCTTTGAACGGAGCCACTTTTGATTGTGCTGTGCCTTTTTTTCAGAGGGTTTTTGGGTGCCAGAGCCATTTCTTGGGGGTAAAATGTGGTAAAAAAATTAAGAAAGAAAAGAAAACAGGTGTGTTTTAGGTTTTTTACCTCAGAAAGTATCTTTGAACTGAGCCATTTCTGCCTGTGTTGTGGGAGGTAGAGCCATTCCTTTGGGTTAAAATGAGGTAAAATCATTGAGAAGGAGGAGAAAACAGGTTTGTTTTAGGGTTTTTACCTCAGAAAGGATCCCACTGGGGATTTGGAACCAGGTGATGCAGCAGGAGGAATCAGATTTATCTGCTGGTGGCATCTCATGGAGAAAAAAAGTTGTTCTCCCTTATCTTTTAGCAGGCGTAGATACTGTTACCTTATCAAAATTGGAAAATGGTGTTTTAGTCAATAAATAGGTGTATTTTTAGTACCTTTTTCTCAGGATTTGAAAGCTTGAACCTTGAGAAGGTGATGCTGCTAAGAAACCAAACTGCTCCGTCTCAGTCCTGGTGCTGGTGATAAAGAAAACACTGAAATGTTGTAATAAAAATTGTTACGATAAAATGAGAGCAGCATAAAGTCAAATAATTGGCATTTGAGCTTTCAGAAATGCCTGCTCTGGGCAATCATCAAACCTGCAGCTTTTGAAACATGTCAGCTGAGTAAGATGCCACCTGCTCTGTCAGAATATTCCCTGATCCTGGGTTTATCCACAGGGAGGTTTGGATGCCGAAGGAATTTTTTGCTGGCTGTGTTTCACAGACTGCCCCGTGATGAAGCAGAGTTGTTAGAGATGGAGATCGAGGAGGTGATTTAATGGGTGAGGATGTGGTACATGACATCCTGCTCGTGGGTTATAGTGACAATTTTCTCTTCAGAAGCCTGTGGGGTCATTTTTGGACTTAATTCTACGATTTCAGATGTCACTGAGCGGTGTCACTGTGTGACACCCAGGCCTGTGCTGCTGCTGCTCAAGGACACCAGAAGGGGGTTTTTTATGACTTATTAAATCTCTTGGAAGTGCTGGATGTTCCCAATCTTTGCTCTTCCCCAAGTTAAGACCAGGAACTTTCCTGGCCTAGAACTCCTCCGGTGGATGATTAAAATTCTTGATTTTTTTCTCACCCAACCCTCCAAACATTCCAGTCTTTCCACGAGGCTCTGAGGGTCTTTTCTAAGGACACTTCTGTCCTCCAAGAAGGACATGGAGGGGCTGAAACGTGTCCAGGGAAGGGTTTGGAGCCCCAGGAGCAGCTGAGGGAGCTGGGAAAGGGGCTCATCCTGGAGAAAAGGAATCTCTGGGGGGGGAACTTTTCCCTCTCTGGAATTCCCTGACAGGAGGGGACAGCCAGGTGGGATTGGGATTTCTCCCAGGGAGCAGGGACAGGATGAGAGGAAATGCACCAGGAGAGGTTCAGGTTGGATTTTGGGAACAATTCCTGCCTGGAAAGGGCTGTCCAGCCCTGGCACAGCTGCCCAGGGCAGTGCTGGTGTCCCCATCCCTGGAGGGATTAAAAACCCCTGTGGATGTGGCACTTGGGGACACAGATCAGTGGTGGCCTCGGCAGTGCTGGGGATGGTTGGGCTGGATGATCCCGATTTCAAACTGAAATAATTCTGTGATTCTGAGTTTGCAGACGTTTGCTGGTTTGTTTTTGTTGTTTTTCTGGGGTGGGCCAAGGCTGGGTGAGCAGCAGGGCCTTCCCCTGCCCAGCTGTCACCACTCACCACGCTGCATTTGGGTTTGGAGCGCCACTTTTTGTGGGAATTGGAGTCTAATCCGTTACCAACAGCAGTGATATGAACGTTTGGAATCATTTATTCCATCTTTGCCTTCAGGAATCGCAAAATGATGGAGTGGTTTGGGCAGGAAGGGACCTTAAAGCCATGGGCAGGGACGCCTTCCACTGGACCAGCTGGAAGCCCAGCCTGGCCTTGGACACTTCCAGGGATGGAGTAGTGCTGGAATGTCCTGCAGGCAAATTTTTGGGGTGGATGAGTCGGTTTAGATCCTCCTTTCCTAAACTTTTTCTGGTGATCGCTTCAGCCTTTGAGCCTCTTCTTGCTGCCTCCTGCACCTCTTCCTGCTCTTTTTTTTTTGTTTTTTTTGGCCTTTTTCTGTTCTCTGCTTCTCCAAAATGAGGAGAGGTTTGAAGGTGTGACATTCCCAGCCTGAGTTGTGCGCGCTGCTCCGGCGCTGCTCTGGCTCCCGGCCATCCCCATCCCGCCTGGGGATTTGGGAAGCTGCCCCGGCTCTGGCTGTAAATAATTGAGTCTTTGATCTTCAGGGCTCTCAGCTGACGAGGCTTTTGTCTGGAGAGCAGAGTTGAACGGGCAGGCTTTGCTAACGGGGCTGTTCCGTGCCAGAGCCGCGCCGTCGTTTCTCTGAGGCAGAAATCGTTCCAGACCCCGTGTCTGGTGCAGGAGCAGCCGCCTTCTACATCTGAAAAAATGAGTTTATTTAAGAGGCAGGTTCTTATCTGGAGGTCTGCTCTCCGCAAATTCACTCCAAAGATTGGCCAGTGGTTCAAGTTAATTACCTCACCTTTATTTCTCCGTGTTTCAGGCAGTTCTGTGATCACCGACTTCACGAAATCCGTCTGCAGAAATTTTTAAGGCTTCTGTGGATCTTCATTTGCATGACTTAGCAGCTGCCTCGTTTGCATAATGAACCTCTGTGGTCAGCCCATTATAAAAATTGCCCCTCTCTCATCTCGTGCTGTTCTCTTGTCTCGGTGCCTGATTATTCCTCGCATGATGCGGGGGATCCTCAGCAGTGCCGTGGCACGAGTAATAATTCCAAATAATTCCAAATAATTCTGTGTTCCTGGGAAGGGGGAGAAATATTCCAAGGGGTTTGTTGGTGCTTGGGAAGGTTCAAATTCATCTCCTGTGGAGCCAGGCTGGGAGAGCTGGGAATGTTCAATTGGAGGAGGATCCAGGGGATTCTCAGAGCCCCTTCCCGAGGCTGCAGGGGGAAAGGAGAGCTGGGATTTGGGAAAGGGCTGGAGGGGCAGGAGCCAGGGAATGGAATTCTCACTGGGAAAGGGGAGCTTGGGCTGGGATCTTGGGAAGGGATTCCCGGC
>VYXF01006268.1:26234-41783 GCA_013397295.1 Polioptila caerulea | reverse complement strand
CTGTGAGGAAAGGCTAAGAAAATGGGGATCGTTCAGCCTGGAAAAGAGAATGCATCAGGGTGACCTAGTTGCAGCATCAAGATCCCTTTGGTTGGCATCCTGTCCTCCATGAGTGTCGACCACACCACTCAGCTTGGTGTCATCTGCAAATTCATTGAGGGTGCACTCAATCACTTCATCTGTGTCACTAATAAAGATATTAGGTAACACTGGTCCCAATATGGGCCCCTGAGGGACACCGCTTATTACCGATGTCCATCGAGTCTCTAGGCCATTAACCAAATACTCCCTGGATGCAATTGTCCAGCTAATTTCTCAGTCTGCTCATCAAATCCATCTCTCTGCAGTTTAGAGAGAGGAATGTTGTGGGGGACTGTGCCAAAGGCTTTGCAGAAGTTCAGATAAATGACATCTATTACCCTAACCTTGTCCATTAGTGGAGTCACCCCATCATAGAAGGCCACCCTAGGTTTAACAGGAAGGACTTACACTTGGTGAAGCCATGCTGACTGACACTAATCACATCCCGGTCCTCCATGTGCCTTTACATTTAGCAGGAAAATTAATTTTCAGCGCATACGATGAAATGACTGTAAATAATTCTTTTATTGAACTGTTTTGTCCAGCTGTGGTCTCAGACTGTCAAAAAGCAAGTTACCTCTTGTGAATAGCCTGAACTACATATAACACTGTAATCAATGCAGCGTGTGAGGTGTAAACACTTAAGAGGACCTTCTAAAAATTCTGAAAATAAAATGATAACTGGAAGTTTGATCTGTTTGTCACAGAAGTAGCTGATCTGTTTTTCATCAGGGGAAGCTGCTAATGCTTTGGAGCTGTTAATAGGAATGTGTTTGTAGTGGCAGTGGCAAGGATTTGTCAGTGCAAGTTCTCCAGCACCAATGTTTTCTGAAAATGTCCCAGCTTCTTGTCATCTCTTGCTTACTCTGATATGTACCATTTCTTCCTTGGTACCTGTTTTGGGAGTAAGCACAGTAAGCTCATTCAGCCCTTTCTAACAAAAGCAGTAACAGAACATTAAAATGTACAATTTTTAAATTTTTTTTTAAGTCTGCTTTCAAAGGCACAGTTTATATCTTAATTGTAATGGCTGAAATTAGTTTATTCCCCCTTCAATGAGATTTCTTGGATAGATAAGTGAGGTCCCATGGTAGTTCAAGAGTTAGCAGATATACATGTACGATACCAATAACAGGGAGCACTAATTATTCTCTCTACATCTTTGCAGGTCCCAGGGGAGGGTAAATTACACACAACATTTTTATCATTCAGCTCCAAGGGAACAAAGGGGAAAGGAATCTGTCACTGAGACCATTTGTTTTACACTAAACTCCAGCTCTGATCAAATTTTTTTAAACGATTAATTTCAATGAAATTATTATGTTGAAAAGGAATTTAAGGAATTAAAACAAATCAAAGCTAGATAATTTCCATTAAAATATCAGATCACTTAACTATTTATCAGAAGAGATTTCATAGGCAGCCACCTTTCGAAAGATGTTTCTACTCTTCTCTAATAAGCAAAGGTTTTTATTGTGTTTTGTTTGACTTCTGTAAGTGGAAATTTAAGACTTTTTAGGAATTCCTTTTTCCTAGTCCCAGCAGATAACTTATTATAAACGTAGTCAGTTAGGAAGAATTAATTTGGCATGCAAGTGTGCAAGGATATATATGCATGAGGTAAGAGGTGACAATAACTGAAACATTCCAGCTGCATTGTGAGACTATTTTGACAGAAAATGAGGCATGAAACACTATTTAATTGTAATTAGAGTAAGTTGATTGCCTATTGTATCCTATATTGAAACGCATGGGGGTGGAGCTTTTAATGAGATGAAAAACTAAAGTGAAAATTGAGATAAGGGTGTAAGCACAATGGAAAAAATTAAGCATGGACTTTAAGAATGAGGTTTGGGTACATAAAAATAAATATATTCATAGGTGTGTTGCTATACTTCTAATTTTGAAAATATGAACCAGTAGACTTTAGGATGTTTTAGAACTGTGCTACTTTATATAGTTTTCCCACAGTTTTATTTTTTTCAGATAATTTATGCTCGGTTTGAAACAGAAAAAACCAATAGGCTGCATGAAGATCTGGCTAACTTGTTGGCAAACAGATTATGTTAGTCCTGACACTGCAGATAACCTGTGATAACCTAAAACTGAAGGAGACAGTCATAATTTACTGTCACGGGGTGGCTTGATTAGAGATTGCAGTCTAATGCTGCATAGCTTTGTATCCATGGCTTGGATATACAATACAGAGCACACACCCTTCTCTGGAGCTCTGCTTTGTCTAAAACAAAAATCAGCTTAGGAGGCTACCTATCCATATTACTGTTTTTTTGAGGAGTGGTTAACTATGGTCATTATTTGTATCAAAAGCAGTAGGTTTTTTCAGGTTCTCAAACTGTTTGTACCATCAGAAGGGTTTTAGTGACCATCCTTCAATTCAAGTATTTCAGAATCTCTTCTCACTTGCAGTCTAAATTCCCTTTTATGGAAATTTCAAAGCTCTCATGTCTTTGTGCCTTTGGCTTCTATCTGGACCTTTTCATGCTGAAGGTAATCCATGAAACATACCCACAAAATATGAAAGATGTTATGGGTCTTTCTGATGTAAACTGGAAGCTGTGAAGAATGTGTTTGGGATTTTTGTGGATTTGAAGGAGTGGTCATGGACTCTTTTTTTTAATACTTTGCAAAACTTTCCAAATTATTTTCTAATCTGTCTTCCATAGGTTTTATAATGTGAATATTTATGACATTAATACCATTTTTTGTGGCCACCATGTCAGTTTTTTATTGTTGCAAATGGAAATCTTACCTGTAGATTGTAGTACAGATATTCTTGAAAGATATAAATATTCTTCATCCTGTGGAATCCTGTAATATATTTGAAAAGGAGGGATTAGATAGGCAACTACCAGACCTAAAATAAGAGAAGTAGAAATACCAGATTGGATAACAGTAGATTTTGCATGGAAATCAAGATACTTGCTTTGAAAGAAGGAAAAGCAAATTTTAGTAAGTGTCTTTTATTAATCTTTTCTTTATCTCATTTGAAAAGAGAAGGATATTTCAATTTGCTCTATAACTGGAAAGACCACTGTGTAGGATTTTTGATGAATACAGTGATATATCAGCTCTGGACAGAATATTGATATCCCGAGTGAGAACTCAGTACGTAAGTAAGTATTTCAGAAAGGTGACCTAAGTTCATAGTCAAAACTGAATTATTTTCTAGCATCATCAGAGGAGTGATTACTAATCAGTTGCAAAGGCTGAAGCTTAATGTTGCAGCCAATTTAACTTACTTTACCTTGTAAGAAATAGTATTCTTAGTTGAAGGAGAAAAAGGAACAGGAAGGTCCAAATTTGCATCTTATGGCAATACAAAAAGAGAAAAATAGGAAAAAAAAGGACTAAAAGTCAAACAAGTATCCTTAAAATCAGATACATTTTTATATATCTCTGAGGGCATATGTATATAAATGTAGGCAAATACTTGTAAGAAGGTTCAGGCAAAACAAGCTACCCTTTAAGTGAGCAACAACATAAAGATCTTTGTCCTTAATGTTGTACTATAGTCAGTACTTTACTTTTTTAATTATTCTTTTCCAGAACCTAAGCTTTCAAGAGTACCGTGCAGGCCTCATACCTAAAATGGTCCAAATTCTTCAAAAGTGTTGGCTACTGTCAATAGCTTAACCAAATTGAAAGTTCAGGGACTTTTGAGCTCTTCTCAATGGCCCTATGGGAACAAACTACAGTAATCACTCATTGTGTAACAAACAAGACCAGAGATGCTGTCTAAAAATGTTGGAGGGAAAACCCTCAAAGACTGCTTTTCGTAGAGAAGAGTTCTCAGTTTGTGAAGTAATGTGAGACAATTAACTCAAGATAATTATCTCTGCCTAAAAAACATAAAGGGTCAGTCTGTTTATCTAAAACATATTTCTTGATTTTCTGAACATGAAATGCTTTATTTTAGAAAAAAATATATATGGTGGGGAAATAATGAGAACATGGCAGCACTTAAGACTGATTCTGAAAACTGTCTTGGTGCAAGGACATTAATTTTAAGACAACATAGCAGTGCTGTTTGATTTTAGTTACTGATGGCAACTCCCACAGACAAGACTACAGTGAGAGAAAAAGAAGGACAATGAGGCAGAGGAAGAGAAACTACAGAAGCCAGATATATGAAAACCAAAGAAAGAAAAGCTTTGGAAGAAGCAGAAAGTGTACTGACATATCTGGAGAGAAACAGGACACAATGGCACCCCTTTCCTGGGGTTACCTATTGGACAGACTACAAAGAATTCACATTTTCCCTGCCTACCCAGCAGGTGGCATCCAAAAGACACAAATCACACCAAATGTCTGTTTTCTTCCTGTAAACCATAAATGATAAACGTCTTTGAATGAAAACTTTGAATGTTTTGTCTTCACCTGCTTTCCTGGGGAGAGATGAAAACAGTTTTGTGACCAGAACTTTTGACTGCCTAATGCATGACCTCTCCCTGTATCACAGCAGTCAGCAGAAAGAAAAAAATCCTCTCTGAGCTAAGACTGACATTGTGTAAGTGAGCATTCTAATAACTTGAACAGGTAGTAGTATAGCAGAAAAGTACTCCCTCCCAAAGTGTTGTTGGGATCAAAAAATGTAGAATATTGCCGAGAGGCTTCAAAACCATCAGTGGTGTAGGATACAAGAAGACTTTGTTATGGTTACCCAGGATAGTTTGCCTTTACTATCCAAGCAGTCTTCAGAAGAATAATTTCTGCTCTTTTGGAAACAAGAAAAAGAGTTCTAAGTCAACCATGCTAAAATGTTTGATTAGGTAATTTTAATATTTGGTGCCATAATCGCCTGTTTATTCCATTAAATCTATTTTACTCAGAAAATTAAAATCTACTGGAAAGCAGTGTCTGTCTTGAGGTTTACTTTCTGAAATACATTCTATGTGAAGATTTTACAGCCCATTTATGCCAAACTCTAGTCCGTAAACCACTTCTTAATTTTTAACTCTGAAAAATGTTGCTTCTTAATTGTTTCTACACCATTGCTATGATTGTTTCTCAGTGCTGTGTATTTCTAATTCACAAATGGAATTGTGACTGCTTTTTAATTTTATTGTTAATGCTGAGTCATTTTTAGCACAATGGACATAAATGCTATAGGCATGTGAAGGATGTAATTCACAGAGTTGCTGGTTGCCAGTCTGTTTTTCAGTGGAGGTATTTAGTAAGAGGGGCCAGCTAACAGAGGAAGAGCTCAGAGGCAGCCAGCATAGGTGGCAGCTTGCAGAGCAGGCTGCAAATGGGGCTCAGCAGCTTGGCTTGGAAAGGCACGTGTGTCCTCAGCAGTGGCATCCCTGTATCACAGAGCAGGTGCTGGGGTAGCTGTTCCTGTGGCACTTGAGCTGTTACCCAGTCAGAGCTGTGGTGGGTGGGTGCTGCCTTCCAGGAGAGCCTAAGGCTGGGAATGGAGCAGTGGGGAGAGGATTCCTCTGCTGCAGGAAGTATGCCTGTGTTGAGAAATGGTGTTACCAAATGAAGACACTGTGGGAAAAGAATTCCACAGACTGTGCAGAAGCAGAGATGATGGAGAAAAGATTAAGCATGTATTTTCTAAGATTCTGGCTTCAAGAACTTGAACTTAAAAATATACTGAAGGCAGCACAGGTAGAGTCTGGTTTGGGAGATTAACACTCCCATTATGGCAAGTGTTGGAAATTTGTAAGTTCAGGCATTAGGAGAATGGCTTCTGCTCTCTCTGTAGAATAGATAATAAGGAGTAGGTGCAGTGCTTTTGTAGCTGTCAAGGGTTGACAGCTCTGTTGAATGAAGCCTCTAATTGGGCTGAGCTTGAGCCCTGCAACAGTACCAGGAGGCAGCAGCAAGTTACGGATGTGTGAGACTGTGGTGATCCCTTTATGACACTTAGGAGGTGAATAAACAGAAGAGGACCTGTTTTAGTTTTGTTGATGTAAAGTGAGACTTGCTGGAGGCCTGACTTGAAAAAAAGGGAAACAGGGATCACAAGTGTTGGGGCAACCAACAGAAATACAAATCTTCCCTAGTTATGATGTACATCTGTGGAAATCAGAGCTTGAAGATCAAAGATTCAAATCAATGTGGGCACCAATGCTGACCAAAAAAAGTGCAAAAAATCCGGGCCATTGAAGACAAAGTTCTCAGGATTCTCATGGAAACACTCTGGACAATAAAGAACTCAATCAAATGCAGGAGACATGCTTGCAGTTCCTGGGCAGAAATCAGAATAAATGATGTGCTGATTTTTGGTTTTGCGTTTCTCTTGGATGGGATTATTTCTAGAGAAGAAATATTACTCTCTGTTGCCCGTCAAGGACTTGCTGAAGTGGATCGAACTGCCTGGGGTTGGATGAGGAGCCAACTGAGAGCTCATGGATCTGGATTAAAGGCAGGGCAGGGTCAGGTGACATCACAGCAGGGGCCCACTGCAGGCTGCCTGACCAGGAACATTGAGTGGGTGGGTCCCTCCACAGACAGATAGGAGCAGCCTCACATTCACAAACCTGGTCCACAGAAGGGACTTGAACCACCCTGACAGCTGTTGGACATAAACAGTCCAGGAGGTTCCTGGAATGCAGTGATGATAACTTCCTTCTCCAAGTGACAGAGTAACCAGCAGGGAAAGGTGCTGTCCTAGACCTTGGTCTCACCAACAAGGAATGACTGGTGTGGAATGGGAAGCTCCAGGACAGCCTTTGCTACAGTGACCATAAAGTGGTGGAATTTGAGCTCTTCAGGGCAGTGGGGAAGGCACACAGCAAGCTCACTATCCTGGACTTCAGAGGAGCACATTTTGGCCTCCTCTGGGATTTGCTTAGTTGAGTATCATGGGATAACTCACTGAAGGGATGAGAGGCCAAAGAAAGCTGATTGATATTCAAGGATCACTTTCTCCAAGCTCAGGAGCGATGCATTCCAGTAAGGAGGAAGTAAGGCAAAAGTATCAGGAGGCCGAAGTGGATGAATGAAGAGCTCCTGGACAAACTCAAACACAAAAAGGAAGCACACAGTGGGGTGGAAGCAAGGACAGCAGCCTGGGAAAAATACAAAGATACTGTCTGAGCAGCTGAAGATAAGGTCAGGAAAGCTAAAGCCCTGATAGAATTAAAACTCACTAAGGATGTCAAGGGCAACAAGAAAATTTTCTATAGGTACATTGGTGATTAAAGGAATACTAGGGACAGTATAGGCCCTTTCTGGAAGGAAACAGGAGACCTGATTACCAGAAACATGGAGAAGACTGAGGGTAGTCCATGAATTTTTTCACTCAGTCTCGCCTGGTGAGTGCTTCAGCCACACTGCCAAATTGCAGAAGTCACAGAAAGTAGAGGGACTGGAGAACCATCGGCTGTAGAAGATCAGTTTTGAGACCATCTAAGAAACCTGAAGGTGCACAAGTCCACAGGACTTGATGAGATACATGCATGGATCCTGAAGGAACTGGCAGAGGAAGTGACTAAGACACTGTCCACCATATTTGAGAAGTTGTGGCAGTCTGGTGATGTCCCCTTGCCTGGAAAAGGGAAAATATAACCCACATTTTAAGAATAGTATGTAAGGATGGAATGGGGAACTACAGGCCAGTAAGCCTCATCTATGTTTCTGGACCCATCATGGGTCAGATGCTCCTGGAAAATATGGAAGTGCACAAGAAAAATAATTAGGTAATTGTTGATGACCAATGTGCCTTCACTAAGTAGATAATGCCTGACAAAATTGGTGGCCTTCTACAGTCGGGTTACAGCAGTGATAAGATGAGGGGAAATGGCTTTAAGCTGAGAGAGAGTAGATTTAGATTAGATATTAAGGAGAAATTAATTAATTTGAGGGTGGTGAGTCACTGGCACAGGTTGCCCAAAGAAGCTGTGGATACCTGGACGTTGCCCTCTCGAGGCCAGGCTGGATGGAGCTTTGATGTGCCTGATGTATCAGAAGGTAGTCCTGGCTGTGGCAGGGTGGTTGGGTCTAGGTGATATTTAAGGCCCCTTCCAACCCAGGCCATTCTATGGTTCTTTAAATAAGGAATTGAGTACCTTTCCCTTTCTGGAAAAACAACTTATATTTGCACATATTCCATGTAGATTTCTTAATTCTTAATAGAAGTAGATTTCTTCTTTCTTAATAAAAGACATTGCTCAACTTCTGTGGTGTGGTATATTTAATTGACATTTTAAGTAGACCGTCCCTCTGTAGCTGAAAATAGCTTTGATATCTCCAACCTGCCCAGAAAGTAGAGCTGAGAAGTTACTTGGTTGAAGTAAAGGACATCAACTGATTACTTTTAAAACCTTCAGAATATGTTACATAATTTTTTCTTCTTCAGAAAAGAATTCTTCAGAATTTTTTATCAGGAAGTCAGTTTACATGATCTGCTGGCACAGTGCCTGCAGAATAAATATTAGCTGCTACCTTTTCTTGGTATTAACTTCTGCAGCTCTAAAGCCACAAGATGCTGCAGAGTCCTCTGGGTTTTAGGTTTACTTCATTATTTTGGAAGTGCACAGTGCCCAAGAAAGAAATAATCCTTTGTCCTGAGTTTCTGCCTTTGGTGTACAGAAGAGAGAGAAATTTAAGTGGAGTCAGGTCTCCTTCAGCATGACTTAACATTTACATACCAGATGTGCTCTGACGAGCTGTTCCTGTAACCACTTCAGCCTTGGGAGAAAAAAGTCTCTTCCAGTGTTCAGTCCCTAGTTACAGAAAACATGCAAAAATATTGTGGGGAAAATGTGTTTCTTTTACATTACTACACAGCTGAAAGAGGCAGAAGAAATGTTACAGAAAATGAGTGCTACTCGTGAGAAATACTCTGTTGTCACCACTCAAGGTTCTGTCATGCCAGAAACAGATGCTGTGTATCAGTTTTTCTTTGAAGTATTTTTAGCAGGTTTGTTTAGTGCATCTTTTAAGAAAATGGTATTCTGCATTACCCATGTTTTAAATGCCCCGAGATAGCAACTTATTAAATTGCACCGAAATTTCCACGCTTACAAACCAGAAGATTTGTAGGAAAAAAAAGTTAAAAGTATTTCCTAGAAG
Organism: Polioptila caerulea; assembly: GCA_013397295.1. Taxonomy (NCBI): domain Eukaryota; kingdom Metazoa; phylum Chordata; class Aves; order Passeriformes; family Certhiidae; genus Polioptila; species Polioptila caerulea. Next base: position 32,657 of record VYXF01006268.1, on the reverse strand, counting down.
GTGGAATTGATATTTTGAATTTATCCTACAAGGTAGGCCAGACTTCTTCATTCTATACCTCACGTAAACATTCACTCTATTTGTATGTACATTATGAGAAACTAATGAGTTCCTTGAAGTTGTAAAAATGTTCACACTTGGCTTCCAGTGCATATTCTGTATTAAGTCTTTGTTTAGTTGACAAAATTTCTTTCTCATTCAAAGCATATATATGTATATGCATGTATACATATATACACATATGTAAATTTCTTTTTAAGGTCAAGATGCCTAAATAAATCTTACAAAATGCTCTTGGACCTAGAGTTGCCATCCACTTCTGTTCCAAAGCTGGGTTTGAGATACCTAGATCTCTCTCCACAAGCATTTGCTTAAGCTGTTATTAGCAAACTTCACTGGCAGAAATTCTGCAAGTTCCTCTTACCATCTTTTGCCATGACTGATTACCATTCATCATCTTTTGAAATCAGGTCATTTTTACTGTGAGGTGGATGAATTTAAGCTAAGTATAAGCAACATTTGATTAAATCAACTTTCTTCAAGGTCACATAAGAACTTTCTAAAGGGACGAGGTTCTTCTGCTCTTGTTTTCCCTAACATTTCACTTTTTTCCTCTCTGGTTTATCACCATCAAAACAAAAATAAGAATATGCAGTGTTGCAGTTGTCCCCATTTTAAAATAAACTATATTTTTTGTCATCTTGCCTCCCTAGTGCTCTTGTGTGTGTTTGGCATGTAATACACTGCTAGTTCTAGGGAAAAAAAGAGGGAGTCACTAGTGAGAACTAAGGGTCTATGACATACTTAGTTTAAACTGTGATCTAGCACATGATATCAAGAGTAATAGTTTCAGATAGTCCAGTGAATTACCCCAGGATCTGTCTGTAATTAAGTTACTGAGCTCATATAAAACTAACCTGTTCTTCTTTCAACTATTTAGTAAAACTACTAAGACTTTTGAAGGGAATGATAATCTGGAGAAGCTCTTCCTAACACAGCTTAGTCAGACTCTCTGCACAATATGCACCAATGTTTCTTGAAGTCTTTCTGAGCTTCTGACAAAGTCCAGTCTAGCTTTACACTGTGCCTTCAAACTCTACAGCAAAGAGGAGGATTTAGAGATATGAAATGGAATTCTGCCTCCAGGGGCCTTCTGACTGGGGTTTGGGTACCTTGCAACAGGCTTGGATTAAAGACACCTGTCAAAGATTAGACATCTGAGGATTATGGTGTTATTTACAGACAAGGAAGAAAGATAGTTTTCTAGAGTTTAGACTTAAAAATATTGATATTTAGGACCACAATTAATACTTTTCCAAGATAAAATGTCCTCTAAACCACACATGATTTTAAGTTACTTGCCATTTGCTGGCCTAAGTCCAGGAAAGTATACTCAGTACTTCAAGATATGAGTGGAATTTAAGAACATATTTCTAGGCATGCTTAAATGCAACTTCTCTTTCAGTGGAAAAGTTGACTTAAGGAATGTGTTCAAACTGCTTTTGAAAATATAATGTTATTCATAATGCTGTTTATTTTATGAGCTTGTATTTTGCCTACTAAAATTAACACACTTCCTAAACTTTTATTTGTAATTCTCTTTATTTGATTTTCACTGACTATTCTCTCTACTCAAGAGCAATGCCTTATTAAACTGGATGTGCCATGGCTTGGAGACAGTGTGTGATTTATGTGGCATGACTGAGATGAAGTGCACAGAAAGAAATTCAAAAGGATGGGATTGGTAGGATGGGATCCTATCTTCATTTAATTACGTAACAAAAGAAACTGGATATATTTGAAAGACACTTCTGTGATTTTCAACCCATTGTTTTAAAAGTAGATTTTTCATAGTGACAGTATCTCATTTCATTGGATGCATTCTTGAACAATTTCAAAGACACCAGTTCAGCTCTGCCTGTAAGTAGTTTCCTAAAGCCCATTTCTCTATTTCCTCAGCCTGCATAAAAGGATCTTGTCACACACCTCAACGGGACAGTTCAAAACTCCTCTTCCACCTCCACAGAAGCAATGCAGAAGTGTACATGGACTGCTTCTCCCTTCTTTCCACACTTACCTGTTCCTTGTCCCAAACCCAGACCATGTCAGTGTTTGTGCCCTTGTTTGATGAGACATATTATAGTAACCTCTACACACACAAAAAACTTTCTCTAGCAGTAAGATGGGCATGGATGTCAGTCTGAAAACGATCATTTGTTACCACAGATTTACTGAAGTTAAAAGAGATGCAAGAGATTACCTAGATCAATCCTCCCACTCAGAGAAGGCTCAAAGACTTATTTACTGATTTTTATGCAGTATGTGTCTTCTGACTACTGTTTTAATCCCAGTGAATGTAATAGAAAGTGTGTTCACTTTGAAGTTCCAAGAGCTTTTATCTTAGAAGCATAAAAACTCTATTTCTTTTATCTGTGTCATATTATGACCTAGATGAGGGATTATTGATATGGTATGGACTAGACAATCATGGCATAGAAGATTGTAGTTTCATATGTAAAGTTCTTAGGAATTCATGTTCATCCAGAATGGGGACACCATGATTAGGAACCCTTTCCTAGGGAGCAACACAAGGAAGAAAGAAAAAAAAATGTGACAAAAGCTTCTTGAGACTCAAGACTGATCAAGTTTCAGAGATTAATTGTGGTAAAGTTTTTTATTGCAGAGAAGTTATGGTTATTTTTGAATTCTACCTACTCCAAAACTGCAACACTTCTCCGTGAAAGGAATTGCAAAATATGAGTCCTGAAAGAGTGATGGCTCTCTGTGAGCCAGTTCAAGCTGGATGTAAGGTAGACCCAAACTGGCTTGTAGACTCATAGCTGTTACAGAGGAACATAGATCTGAAAGGTAGTTTCTCTCTGTTCTTCCTGCTTTTTAGAGGCTTTTTAGAGCTGTGCAGTGCCATTTACAGACTATATTTGTGAACGCAGTGGGAACAGTGGCTTCCGTGAAACTACTTGGAAAGACTGCTCTTTTGTAGTTCCTCCCTGTGATATGGAGGAGGTACATCTTCTAGAAGCTGACCTCAATTTCTTGAAGCATTGACAGTTAGAGATAATATTATTTGCATTACTGGATTGAAGAGAGCTCTTTTGCTTGTGGATCTACTGAGACAGTTGTTTCTAGACATGGTGAATTTTTAAATTAGTACCCTAGATGATTGATTTTTTTAAAAAATTCTTAATTACTTTTCTCTTTGTATATCAATGAAAAAATACATCTGATTTTGTCAGGTACTGCTCCAGAAGCAATAGATTTGCTGCTAAGGTACAGTTAATTTTGCTCAACTTTTCTGCATCTATATAGAGCTGTATCATTATTTCCTCAGATCCTCTCTGCACTTGCTGAGTTTGGAATAGTGAATCTTGGAAAACAATTCATAGAGAACCTCCAGGCTGGATTTGGACCTTTGCATAAAGACAACTCTTCCTCCGCTGCATTGGTGCTTGTCTTGAGCACAGGTCCTGGCCCAGCTGAAGCTTCTGAGCAATTTCACAAAAAGCAGGGATGTTCAGAAAGATATCTATTACACTGTTTGATTGCACATGCTGTCAGGCAGATTTTTACAGATGTCAATATCAAATATCAAAATATTTTAGTGATATTTAGGAAATTAATTTTTTAGGCTTATTTGGAAAAGAATTCCACTCGGTCCCCTTAAAATCCCAGTCTCTTTTAAATGTATCCTTCTTGTGTCAAAATACTTAATGCTACATTGCCATGTATGAAATCTTAGTTGTGTAAAAACTGACAAGATTTTACTGCTGGCTTTGTAGAAGCTGAGATTTCATCTGTGTGGTGTAAGTGCAGATATATATTTATTCATCTTTTATTATTCACCTTTATAGGAACAGTAACAGGTTTTTTGTGTCTAAAGTAAGATGCAAAAACTAAATGCCTAATGATGCCTTGATTTCTGATTTTAAAGTCACTATTGCCAAATTTATATGCTCATGGATTTGGTGGTGCTTAGTTCTTCAGAAAATTGTCATTTTCTTTTTAGGTCTAAATATTAGACTTAAACCCCTGATTTCAACACTTAAGCCCCAGAGTTTTCAAAATGGCAAATCCCAAAGCTTTGGCTTTTTCAAGAGTGACCGGATACAGAATTTTACTTACTATGAACACTCGTAAAACTTTTGCTTTATTGCAGACTTGAGTCAATTTCACTGGGATAAAGCCAAGGCTCTGTTGCAGAAAAAAAGATAATATAGGATGCAATAAAACAGGGAAATGGAATACTTCTGGTAAACTGCCAAGTCAACTTTACATGGGAGTTTGCTCTATAAGAGCTTGTAAAATGTTTAACCCAGCCAAGTATGTAATTTTCATGCCATGTTAGAGCATGTTTTCACAAAGTTAATGTCAGATCAGAATTGTGTTCTTGTAATTCTCTCTTACAGTTTAGGATAAATGGAAAGATGGCTTAAGATTTAAAAGTTGCTATTTACTGTATTGTTATGCAAAATGGAACCTTCACTATTGTGGCCTTCAGGCCATTCCCATTTTTATGGCTTTTTAAGGTGTACCACAGTACTTTAATCTGACTCTTTTATGAAAGAATGAATGACAATCCACTGGAAAACTGTACATTTATCCAATTTTAAAGTCTGAGAGCTGAATCCTAGAAAGGTCTGCATGACATATGGCCAACCATCATTTTTGCTAAATCCACTCTTCTACCAATATTTGCTCTCTCTTATGCACCAGGTGCTCATTTTTACAGCTCTCAAGACTTCCCTTTGCTTACACATCCATAATCTCTGATTTCTTTGTAATTAATTTCATTGCTTTTGTACTTTTTTTTAATAGGTAACAGTGATTCTGAAAGGAATTTCAGTATTCAAGCCATTGTGATAAAATTATATGCAAAAAAAGAGATTGTTTTTGCGATTGTATGGCTGCACAAACAACCAATATTCACTGCCTTTGCAATTTGCAATAATTTTCTTCTGACTTTAGTAGTAATTATTAACTGTTATCTCCCATAAATTTTCTGTGGTTTTTGTGCTTTTGTTCATTCTTCTGGACCTTCAACCTATTCCAAACTTCCCAATTCCAAGTAGGTTTCCTAAGAGCAATTAGAAAATAGTTTATTCTATCTCCCAATCACACATATAGGAATTAGCAAATATAACCAAAGTACTCACTTTAATTAGTTTTGTGGCACCATGTTGGATAAAATTTGGTTTGTGCATTAAGCCAAAGTTAACAAGAGAACAAGCTGTTCCCATGTGCTAGTTTTGGTTGGGATACAGTTAATTTTCATCACAGTAGCTAGTATGGGGCTGTGTTTTGAGTTTGTGTTGGAAACAGTGCTATAACAGGGATGTTTTCAGTGTTGCTGAGCAGTCTTTACACAGACCCAAGGCCTTTATTGTTTCTTACACCATCCCACTGTACATGAGCTGGGCGTGCACGAGGAGTTGTGAGGGGACACAGCCAGGATAGCTGATCACAGTTAACCAAAGGGATGTCCCAAAACACATGGCCTCAGGCTCAGCCAATAACAGCTGGGGGAAGAGCAAGGACGGGGAAGGACTTTCAGCATGATGGTGTTTGTCTATCCAAGTCACCATTACATGTGATGGGGTCCTGCTCTCCTGGAGATGGCTGAACACCTGCCTGCCTGTGGGAAGTGATGAATTCCTTGGTTTTCTTGCTTGTGTGTGTAGCTTTTGTTTTCCCAATAAACTGTCTTTATCTCAAACCACAAGTTTTCCAGTTTCTACCCTTCTAATTCTGTCCCCCAAACCCACCAAGGGGACAGTGACTGAGTGGCTGTGTGTGGTGCTTGGTTAACAGCTGGGGTTAAACTACAAATGCTATTTATTTTTAAGGTATTTTAGTTCATGGAAACTTCCATCTTCATTTAAGCTCTCTGCTTTGTAAAACTTGTCCTGTCCCTGTGCTGCCAAAGACTGTCAAAGAAACATGTTCAGAAAATACAAAACAAATAAAAAACCATTTCCTCATAGAATCTCTCAGATAAAAAGTACATATTTCTAGATTTCAGATTTCTAAAAAATATATTTCTGGATGTTGGTTTTACACACTGATGTATTTGTCTTAAGTTATTTTCCTTTATGTTGTAAAACACACCTTATTTATGACTACCTGAAATGGGATGAACTGTCATCACTGGAGGTACTGAAGACCTAAAAAATATCAAGATCCAACAAGTCATGATATTTTGCAATTTTAAGCTTAGTGTCAGATCAGAATTGTGCTCTTGTAATTCTCACAGAATTACATAGTGTGGTGCATGTAAATACAACTATTAAGCAAGTGCCTATATCAAGTCTCAGGAATGGAAATGTAGGTTCTGAGGAAACACAGAATAAACTCCTATCAAAAACATGTGAGGTGTTTGATTCAAAATGCCAGAGAGGCAGTTGCAAA
>VYXF01006268.1:6287-23362 GCA_013397295.1 Polioptila caerulea | reverse complement strand
AAGTACTATTAATGTTCCTTCACTGATTTTGCAGTAAGTCAATATTTATCCTATTTTCCACTACAGCCAGCAGTATTTTACTCGTTACCAATGTTATAAATTTTATTTAGCTTCATCCCAAAGTGGAAGGAATTTCTCTTTTATCAATTCTCATGGATTCAACATCATATTTCTTCAATCATGCAATGAAAACTTGCCAAGCTGTGTGTTTTAAGACAACAGAATCATATTAAAGAGCCATTGGCTTCAGCTTAAATCAGCTTAAATGTTGTTTTCACAAAATTTCTCTTTTCTTATTTCACTGTGCACTAAAGATTTCAAAATCTGAGAGCAAAAAATCTGGGAGTTTTTTAGATTTTTAAAATATTTTCTTGAGAAAATTGCTGCTGTGACTTAAAAAATGCTCGCATGACCATTTTCATTCATTCCACTCAGGAAAAAAGAATCTGTGTTAAAAAAAACCAAAAACATCTGTAAGGAAAATTTCTAACAAGGACAATTAGAAGTTGGGAAAAAAAAATTAAAAATCATGAGAACTCGTTTTAGAGTCCAAACCAAGAGATCACCATTCAAGTAGAGGTTAGAATTCAATGCGCTGTTTAAGCAGTTTTTCTAGTGCTGAATTGACAGCTTCAGCTTTTCCAAGAATTAATGTAGTGGCAATTCAGAGGAATTTTTCTGAGTATTGGTGTTTTCAGCCATAGCACACAGAGAGACCACCATATGCAGCTCTTTGTGCCGTAGGGGACAAGGTGTGACCTGTGCTTTGGTCATTATATGTTTTCAGAATCGCACAACACCCACTCCACGCAATGGCATGACACATTTTACTTTAAACGCAGACGGAGAGGAGGACATTTGTGTCTCTTGTTTGGAACATCTGGTGTGAATTTAATGATGGTGATACTTTCCTGAAGCCTTTCTTGTCAAGGGGGCTGCCCTGCCTTACGTAACGAGCGCAGCGCTTGCACTGCGGTGTCGCGGCTGTCTGCTCCTGGCGTTCGTCGGAAAAGGAGAGCTCTGCAGACGGCAGGTTATGTAACCTGGCCCAGAACTGACATGACCAGCTGGCTGCCAGATGAAGCTGTAGAGCATTTGCAGAGCCCAAAGATGTTTTTCTTGTTAATGCAGCTTGTCGTGGCAAACTAAAGGTAGTGTGAATGCTAGTTACTGACAGGCGGAAGTATTTCGCCTGATTGCGGCATAAAGCTAATTGGTCTATTCTCTGAGCTGTCTCCAGTATCCCTTACAAAAAGCATGGAGAAGGAGGTGAAGGAGGAAAAGCACATACTGTGTAGACACAGCATATTCCATCTGTTTAACATGTTTATTCCACCTGGTTTAGATGTCCTTTCTGATTTATTATGACCTTAGTGAGGTGCCCTTGTCATTCCATTGACTGGGGAGGGTTCAAGATAGCAGGCTAACAGAAAGGCAGTGTTCTTTATGAAGGCTAAAATTAGGTGGGCTGAATTCCACATACTCTCTAAAACTGAAGCACCCAGTGAAACAAAGGATATAGTAACTGAAGTCCAGGATCTGTGATCACTACTGATCTCAGACTCATAGATTTATGAGTCAAAATTGAGTGCCTTTGAAATATTCTTAATACAACTCAGAGATTTTCATTTTTTCAACCTCTTTTTCTTTTTTTCTCAGAAAGATGAAGAACTTTCTAACTTAAAGACTCCACATATAGTCCTCCTATATAGAGTAGTTAAATATTCTTACATGCTCCCTATCAAGTCATAAGTAATCTTCTTGAAGTCTCCTATCCAAAAATAAGTATATAAAACCCCCCTATATTTCTCATATTAACAGACACCATTTACCCCATACATCCCTTTTCCAAGATGAAAAGCAAATTTCCAATTTTTATCTTCTAACACAAAATGCAATGTCCTTTTCTTACAGTAAGGAGCTTTCACAGCTCACCATTTTCAGTCACAGTCACAATCTTTGGCTTATGCAACTGCTTTACAGCTGTCCTCTTTGAACTCTACCATTATCTTGTCTACTGAGTGTGTTCGCCATTACCCAGCTGATTATCTCCTTCTTGCTTTCACAGAGAAAGCATCCACAGAGAGAATCTTCATGCCTTTGCAGAACAGACAGCAGCTGGATGCTCTCACTCTCTGCAGCAGGAGCAATCCTCCATTGCTTGACTTCATACCTTCATGACATTTGCAAGTAAATACTGTCTGCTTATTTTTATGCCTGAAATTTTCCCTTTAAGGCTGACCAGGCATCTGTTCAATGTATTGAGGGAATCAGCGAACAGATTTAGACAATTTATTTCTGGCACCACAGGTTACTGAGCAGGGCATTTACAATTCCGCAGTGTCTTCTGCAAGGTTATTACAGTTTTTCACTCTTACAAACACCTCTCTTGCATTCTGCTCTGGAATTAGTGATATATTACTCATTAGTCTTCACACCTATCAACACTGGTACTAAATTTGGGCTGCTCAAGATGGCATCATTACTGCCCCACATTCCACTGGAGTCATAGCTTCCATCTATGATAGTAATGGTGAGGGAACCAAGGTAACTGTGTGTAGTATACACAGAGAAATGGCTGAAAAGATGAGGTAGACCTTCCATTAAAATATCTCCTTTCTGTTGAAATATGAAAGTGCTTTCTTTGCCCAATACTATATATTTTATATAGTCACCTTTCCCATACACTAGAAGATACAAACCAAAACTGGGCATACTCTTCTGAACTCTTTTGCAAAGTCTAAGATAAAGACCCTTATATATTTGTTGAAATAAGTGTTTTCAAGCATCCTTCCTAAGCAAAATCCATTTTAGTCTGCAGAATGCAGCCCACTATGATTTTCAAAATATTTGTTCCATGGCATAAGATAGTAAATACTTGTTTAAATTACAGATTTTGTTTGGACTACAATCATATAATCACAGAAGTGTTTGGATTGAAATGATCCTTAAAGATCATCTGTTTCTAATGCCCCCCACCACGAGAAGGGACACCTTTCACAAGACCAGGTTACTCGAAGTCTCATCCAACTTGGCTTTAAACACTTCATGTAATGGGCCATCCACTGCTTCTCTGGACCTGCCCCAGTGCCTCACCACCCTCACAGAAAATATTTATACCCTCTTTCTACCATAAAACTGACCATTCCCCTAGTCCTGCCCCTACATGCCCTAGTAAAAAGTCCCTGTACAAATCTCTTGTAGCCCCCTCCAGGCACTGGAATTCACCCTAAGGTCCCCTGAAGTCTTCTCTTTTCCAGACTGAACAACCCCAACTCTGTCAGCTTGTCTCTGTAGGAAAAGTGCTCCAGCCCTCTGATCAACTTTGTGGACTTCCAATGGACTCACTCCAACATGCCCACGTCCTTCCTGTGTTTGGATCTCAGGATAGCTGGACACAGCTCTCAGGGTAGGATCACGCACGAACAGAGAGGCAGATCAATCTCCCTCAAACTGCTGGCCACTTCTTTGGATGCAGCCCTGGATGCAGTTGGCTTTCTGTGTTGCAAATGCACATCATCAGGTCATGTCAAGCTCCTTGTCCAACAACATTCCCAAGTACTTCTCCTCAGGATTGCTTTCTATTCATTCCCCACTGAGACGGATTTTGTGCTAGGGATTGCCCCTAGCTCAGGTGTAGCACCTTGCACTTCTAAAATTCACACTAATATTCATGAGGTTTGCACAGACCCACCTGCCAAGAGTGTCAAGGTCTCTCTGTGTGACGTCCCTTCCCTCCAGTCTGTTGACTGCCCCACACAGCAGAGTTTCAGTGGCAAACTTGCCCCAACTGTCCGTGGGGCAAAAAAGGTGTTGAACAGTGCTGATCCAGGTACTGAACCCTGAGGATACCACTGGTCACTTGTCTCCACTTGGACACTGAGCCATTGACCACCACCCTTTGAGTGTGACATCCAGCCTGTTCCTCATCTCCAAGTGTTCTGTCCGACAAATCCACATCTCTCCAGTGTAGAGACAAGGATGCTGTGTGGGACAGTGTCAAATGCCTTTCATAGGTCCAGATAATGTCAGTCACTCTTTCATCCACCAACTTTGTAACACTGTCATAAGAGGCCATCACATTGCCTTTGAAACTGTTTTACTGTATTAGAGAAAGCATATACATAAATAGTTGATTATTCTAATGATACTGGTGCAGAATTAATTGTCTCCATTCAAATACTTTTTCTCTGTTTCCTTTTATTTTGCTCCTTTCTTATGAAATATGAAAATATAGCTGTATTGCTTTGGTATTCTGTGGCCCTGACTCCTAAACTATTTCAGAGAAGAAAGGTAGATTTTGTTCCTACATTTTACCCAAAGATTTGAAAGAAATGTGACATCCATGAGAATATCAACTCTAATAATCCCATTAATTGCCAGACTGTTAAAAATGGAAAAGCAACCAAAGACAGAAAAAAGAAATGTGTGGAAAAGTAAAACTACAAGGTTTTACAGAATTAGATTCTCAGAAATAGATGTATCAGTCCTTGAAGACAAATTCTGCAAAACATCTCAGCACAGACCATATAAAGATTTCTTTTTTTATTCTTCTTCTAGCAGTCATCTTGAAACAAAAACTAATTCTATTAAATTTGAGAGACATAGCACATAATAATACCTGACTTAATTTTTCTTGTTCCCTTGAGAATGCTTCCACTTTTCAGAAGCCATATGAAAATGCATTTTGTGTCTTTCAGATAGTGTCTTTGTGTGCTCATGTGTAATTAAACAGTGCTAATACAAGTTAGTTTTAGAAAGTTTTCATGTCTAGGAAGTTTCATTTATCTCTTACTAAGAAATATTTACTACTATATTTCCACATAGAATTTGAAACCCTTTCAATCATTACCTGAAATTAAGACAAAAAGTCGTTTGTGTATATTGATGATCCCACTGAAGATCATAATTTGAAGTTGCAAGTGAAGAAAGAAGTGAAAACAAGTGTTTATTTTTCACGTACATCGATTCTCTTTATAAAGGAAATATGGCACATATACAAGTAGATGACCCAAATTATTATTTGTTCCCATGGGTGATGAGGCAAAAAAAGGCTATAAATTATAAATATGCAGCTACACCCATGACCATGTTGAAAACAGGTATGCAATTGCTTATGTATGATGTCCAATAGTCAACATTTACATCATTTTTACTGCTTGACATAGATATTTCATACCATCAGTATTGCTTTATACTTTGTCAACTGAAAAGAACTGATTCTGACATGAATGCATTTCCATTTTTGTGTACATGAAAATAAAAAAATCTTCTAGATCTATCAGAATACTCAGAATATTTAGGCATATGAAATATTTCCCTATATATCTTTATATTCAGTAGAAATCTGTTTATACCGCATCTGAAACTGCCTCAGCCTTTATAAAGTCTTGAAGGTATTTTTTTGCTGGCACGTTGAAACATGACAAATAAACAGAATCAGGTACATATATTTCAAGGAAAGGATGAAAATATTTCAGTTATCTGACAATCTGAGTAGAAAAATTTATTCCATCTCAGGTATTATATTTGTACTCCGTGAAGTTGTTTTTTTTTCATACCTGTTTTATTTGATACAGAGAAGCAGTAATCTTCATCTAGGATCAAGCTCACTCAATGCATCTAAGCAATATCCTAAAAATCAGTTCTAGTCTTCACAGGTGTTTATATAGAAAACTGTTATTTTCGATGGTGAATTATTGCTGATGTCCCTCCTTTCCAACATGCAAAGCTTTCTGATCAGTAGGCAGAGTTGCAGGGAGACATTCTTGACCCAGGCTTGGCATACCTAGCAATATTCTATCATGAATGTTGCTTGGAAATTATTTGAGCATTACTTTATTACGTATTATCTGCAAATAGATAAACTGACCTAATTGTTTTATTTAATTTCTTCTTCATGTCAGAGAGTAGAAGAGCAATAAATAAACGCCCTCCCTTTCAGAGACCACCTTTCAGGTGAATAAATTGGCTCTCTTTAGCTGTGGGATTTAATTTTCAGTGCTCAAACTCCAGACAGATCTTGGGACTTATAAATCTTTTTTGTCACCTGTGTGCTGTCTGCACACAGGTTGGAGGATGTGTGTGACAGAGTGGCAAACTTCACATTGTCCTCCATAGTCAAGACAGTATTCCAGAATAACATCTGGGTTGTTAAATGGGAACAAATCCCCCAGTTTCAGGGTTCAGCTTGAGGATATCAAAAGCTGATACTGATCTGTCACCACCTATGAAAAGGTTTGCCATCCATGTCTTCCCACAGATATTTTCTTATGGTGAATTACGTGTATCTTCAGATGCTTCAAGGAAAATGCTCAGTTTATTTTGATAACATATGTATAGGCTGACGTTTAATTTTACCTATTTAATTCACAAGAAAATATGTTAATATGGATGTCATATATATATATGGATGTATGTGTTTCTGAAACGAGAGTGCACTTTGCTCAGCACATGGCAATTGCCAAGACTTTAAAGAACACGTTGAAACCTTCTTCTGATTGTAGATGCAGAATTCCTTGGAATGCACAGAAATGCCAACCTAATGTTTCAAGTTTGTAGATTTTTTAAAAAATACATTTCTACAATAATTTTATTAAACAAGTTATACTTTGTAGATTAAAGGGCAAATTTGATTTAACAATCACAGTTTGTTAAGCAGAAATAATGAGAAATCGCTGTGCTACTTGTTAGATCTGTCTTCTCTTGCATAACAGAGAGTTCTTGGATGTTCTCTTCAGCCCATTTCCTATCAATTCAGGTTTTAATAAATAACTTCTTAATATTTATACATTTTATGTTCTATGCTAGCATATATATTATCCATGGCTTTGTACAAATCAATCACTTTTTGTGGGATAGTGGTTTTATACTTTCTGATTTCACAAAGGAACACTTTGAAGGAATACTAAAAAGCTGTTCATATTCAAGTTCTAAATATTATATTTTTAAAATCCTATTCATTTTTCCTACGGGTACTCTAGTAATCCTTTAAAATCTTCTTAAGCAGGACATTTATAGCAGCGGAATCAAAGTAATATTATATGCTTAGAAACACACAGGATAAGAATTTTGAGACCTTAAATGCAAACTAATGGATGCATAAACAAGAAGGAAAAAAAAATGTTAGTTTATGCTTAAGGTTTTTGGGTAGAATTGCATTGATTTTGTATAATTCTTGATTATACCACAGACCCCCTGGGTAAGTAATTTCATCTCTTTTTGTCTTTGTTTCTGTTCATCATAACAGATGATAAGATACACTTTCTTCCTATACCTACTGTATTTAATATTGGCCACTCAACACTGTTACATTCACCTTGTATAATTCTGAGTAACCTGACCTGTAAATCATAATTCTGCCATTTATCTGACAGTCTCTAAAGGATTCCTAATTTTTAAAATTCCTATTCTAAATCCATTAGGCAAAAAAACATGTACCAGTCATTTTGGGAAGATGGTATCAACTTCAGCTTTTAGAAGCAGTTTTTTAAACAAATCAATGTATGGGTCTCATAGCTCTCTATTTGGGGAAAAAAGCTCCAGTATGTGCCCATAATTAAAATTAATTATACGAACTAGGCTTCTATAGCAACAAGGTGAAGTACTAGCAAAATAAAGGAGAACCCTTCACATAGAAAATAGGGAAGATAAATAACACAATATTTAATAAACTTTGTTCCTCTGGGCCTGCAACAAGGGTTTAATAACATCCAGTACTAGGATAGTGAAGTAAAATCATTAAAATTTTAACTCATTTCCCTATGTTTAAGGTCTCATTTAGTAATATACATAAGGAGTTTATTGGTCAAATTAGAAACACACAAGAATAGGCTTCTATATGTAGAAATCAGTGAAAATTGTCTTAAGAACGATCAGCTTGAAGTATTAATAAACACTTTAATCTGATTGTAAGCATCTATTTTGAATTTAAATTGTATTCATAGTCTGCAATTCAAAGGACTAGAACAGTGCAGGATTTAAAAAATATACAGTATATTTCTGGGAATGAAATTTAGGAAATGTATTTTTTCTGTGGTGTTATTCTTTTACTAAATAGCTGAGAAAGTTGGTGCATAACTAGAAAGTTGATGCAGAACAGCAGAACTAAATTCTGGAGTGAGCCATGTAAATAGGGTCATAATCCCAAATATTCCATGGGAATGTTTCCTATGAACAAAGAAAAAAGAAAACAGGGTGAGTCTTCTGAAAAGTTTTCTGAAGGATGCCTTTTTTTCCTTTTTTCTCTTCTCTCTACAGAATAAAGAGATAAGTACCCTAATTATAGTAATCCTTAAGCTGCAGCCATGAACGAAACCACACGGATCAGGAAACAACAGAGATGAAATTGTTCAAGCACTTGTTAAAATCATCTTGTCCAAACCTTCTGGTATGAAAGGTTCACTTTCATCCTTCTTGGTGCTGCTGTTCTATATTGTGATGATTAGTGATTAAAAAGAACAAAAATTGATTTTCTCTTCAATAAGCTTCCTCCTAACAAAAGTGCACTTTTGGTGATCTTGAGCTTATCTAATGAAATAGCACATATAGCATAAAAAGTCAAAGCTTCTAATACTCAAGAATTTTTTTTTTTGTACTTTGAATGCTAAAAAGAGAAAAAATCCTGATCATAAATCATGGTTAATCAATGGAAGTAGTGATATAAAGCATCATTGAGCAATGAATACTCATTTATACTTTGAACACCTTCACAAAGACATTTTGATTAGTGAATATAAAGCATGTATATTGGATATTAAGCAAAACACCTTTTTTTCTTTCTTTTAAGCTAAAGTGTTCTTTTGCTAAGTATAGCCAAGTGCTACACAGTGCAAATATTTGGGAGCTATAACTCAAATGCTTAAAGAATTAAGACCCCCAAACAGTAATCATTATTAAGACTGATGCTAAAAAACATTCTGCTGGGACAAATTACAGTGCTAGCAGCCTCTTGCCAGGTGCCCCACACTGGCCAGTGCTGCAAACCACGTATCTGGAGAGAAGTCAGAGCAGGTGGGTGGGATAAACCATTTAAACCATCGTGTCAGCTCCTGCTGCCTTGCTGCCCTCGCTGGCACAGCAGGGAACACTTTGTCACCAGCAGATCACAACTCAGAAAAGCAACAGGACAGAATCTCAGGTTGTGGTAGGTTCAGCCAGTTAAGCACCCACTTTCAGGAATTCCTCAGTTTGCCGAATCAGAAAAAAACCTCTTCCACTTGAGAAAGCGTTTCTTAGAAAAATGAAGTGCATAAAGGTCGGTTTAACCTGGGTTCAGCTCCTTCTCTAGATGAGCTCTTCCCATTTTTGCTGTTTTCCAGAAGCTACTATTTGATGGACCCACCAGCTGTATAGGGACAGGGAAGGGGGGTCAGGCTCCTGGGGTCAGAGTAAGCACTGGATATTTTGTGTAAAATACTGCAAATCTCAAGGCTGGATTCAGACAAGCCAGTGGAACTATTCTCACCAAGTTCACTGAGACTGGCTGGTGACAAACATCAACCCACTTCAATACATCAGTGTAAATCAAATCTTTTCATTGGCACCTCTTATGGGTGATCATATAACCAGCTGTGAGATTTATGCATTTTAGGTGACATGAGTGTTAAAATTTTCTTTCAGAAAATAAAATGTCATAAGATGTAAGGAATGTGAAATATAAGCTGTTCATCAGAAACATGTTATTTTCCCTAGTGGAACAAAAGTTGCATATTGTTGCTATGATACCTCATCAGGAAAATTTATTTGAGCAGTAGAGATGATTTTTATAATCACTTAAGACTTCCAAATCCTTTTAGAAATACTGTTTTATGTTTCCAAATAGGCATTGCAGTTAATATTGTGCACTTGATACGTAAGACCAATACACTCACTCTTGTATCATGTTTTTTCTCAAAAACACTTCCCTCTATTTGCCTGTATGAATACTATTACTGGTTTGACCATAATTCTGAGGGCATTTAATTTGTTTCTGTTTTGTAGTATGTTTGAAAGGATGTTATCTAAGCAGTTCATTGTTTTCTGCTTAGAACATGATGAAAAGCATTGCAAATGATAATTATTAGATTGCATTATTCCCAGCTATCCTTAATCACACAGTAAATAATTTTCATTAAATACTTATGTTAGAAATGTTTACTACACTGTAGTGAAAATCTTTATTGCCCTGAAGTGTATTATGGGTTTTTTTTCTTTAAGAGATATCTCTGAATATTTAGGACATCTCTTATGATGGCTCTGAAATAGCTGAAAAGCAAAACAGAAAGTGGAATTTAGTTTTGTATTACCCTGCTATCACAGAATCTTTCTGCTGCTTATAATTTGAAATAATTGTCTTAGCAACTTATATATCCATTGTACACCAAGAATTCTTTCACCCAGTCCGTATAACAAATGCAGGAAGAGTTCAGTCTACTGCTTTCATATTACACAAATCCTTTAACTTGTACTTTGCAGTGAATCACCAAATGTTCCAAGTTAATTTTAGAAAGGTGAGCTTGCATGGGGTCCATAAGTTGTTGCTGAAAATGCAAGATGAGTGTTTCTGTACCAAACTATAAATGAGTTCCAGCATATTTTATGGAGGTCAAAGCAGTTGAACCATTAGTTTATGTCTGTGGAAAGCAGAGGTTCTAAAAATGACTCAAAACTATGACAATATGCATTTAGATGCTGAGGTGTAAATGTAGACACCTGACTCTAAGCTCTCAATCACCCTTCAGATGCCCTTGATAAAGGAAAGCAGGGATCCACATTTCACTCAGAATGTGATTGTGCTTTGGTATATAGATCTCCTCAATCTCAAAGCTGCTTTAGCAAACCTGCTTGTAAGCAACAAAATCATCGGTATTTCATTACATCCATGCTATTGGTAAGAAGTGTAGAGAAGATGTGCTCTTAGTATTTCTTGGAATAGAGCAGTTTAGGAATAAATTAATTGGTACTGAGAGCTTAAGTGTTCCTTCAGTCAGTAAACAAAAGCAACTTGACAGTTGCAGCCTTTTTACTAAAGTAAGATCTAACTAATTCTGCTTCGAGTATAGGCAGCACAGTTTTGGGGATTTTTTTTGGTCAGTCAGTCTGTATCAGGCAGCTCCAGATCCATCCATCAGGAAGAATCCATCCCCATTAGAGCTTCATGATGGGTCACTGTGGCAGACTCTTCTTGAGTTACCTTCTGCAAGCAAAGTACAAACAGAGCAGTGCACAAGTTCTGCATTGCAGTCAGAAAAGAATATATGTGTTTTACTTCTCTGTATGTTGTGGAGAGAATAATTCCCTGACATCTACCACTAGTATTCACTAGCCTTTCTTCTGAGACTGTTTCCTAAACTCAGAGAACATCTATAAACAATGGCTGAATAGAAAAACAGATTTAACTTCAGATAATCACTTTTTAAACATGTATAATTCCTTACTGGATTTTCATATCAGGACACTTTCATTTATACTCCTTGGAAGTTTTACAGATACTTGGTAATATTGGTATTAAGCTTGGTTATGAACAAACTCTGAGGTTAGAAAAGGGTGCTCGTCCCTCTTTTGATGGGTGAAGTTTTATGAGCACAGTGAACCACTGCTAAATATTTAGTAGATGTGTCCCGCATTTAAAACATTCACTGTGCAATGGATAAGTACTCCTGTGTCAGGTATCTGCCATGATTTTACATCCAGCCTCAAGATACTATGTGGCTCTGATTGGGATTTCCTCCTGATGTAGAGGGAAATATTAGGAGCACACCAGAGATTCTTAATGTAAGGATTTTATTATGTTTTACTTCTGGGAAGAGGCAATAAAATATCTGCCTTCTGTCTGTTAAAAGTGAACACTGTGGCAAAATTCTGCCTGTGTTGAAGATTAAACCCTGAATAGCTGTTTCTGCCACTGGGCAAATTACTCGTTTCCTTCGTCACATTTTTCTGTTAGGGAACTCCATGACACAGACTTCAGTTGTGTCACCTGGAAAACCCTACCTCAGTGGAGAATAATTCCACAGCCTGTCCGAGAGCAGAACTGATTGTCGTCTTGCTAAGAAGACACTACTAGAATGTGGTAGAAAATGTGATCCCTGAGCTACAAAACTATGTTTTGATGGTTGGTTAGTGAGATAAAAGCCAAGTTCTTTTGTTGTGTCCATGGGAATGACAAAAGCTTCTATACAGTATTTTTATATTAAAATCTGTCTTAAATGACATATATATTGCTGTCTAACCATAAACAGTGCCTCTGTTTCCATCTTTTAAGCCTTGGAAGAAGAGCATGAACACATGTATGAGTTATTTTTTGCCTTATCCAGCTTTGGAAGATCAGTTGGTTTTTATGCCAGTTGGTCTTTATGTATCCCCAAGAACTGTAGAAAAGACATTTCTCCTTACAAACACATCTCTCTCTCACCATTGAATTCTGACAATTTCATAGGAATCTAGTTTTTTGCAGATGCTATCATAGACCCTTAGTTTTCCAAAAGCCCAAATTTTTACTTGGCCATCTTACCCATGGGATAAATCTGAATGCTTTTTGCTAATTAAAAACTCCCTCAAATACCAAAATATCAAAAGCTGAAGTTGTTATACGGTTGCATAAAAAGCATGGTATTATCCTGTGGAAGCAGCCATTACAGAATTCTGATTTTGTGACAAAGCTTTGCGGTCTTGATTTTAGAACTCTAGGGAAACTCTCAAAAAAGCTAATGCAGTGTTTTTGAGCATGTCAGAAGAGACAAAGAACATCTATAGTAGTTTTCTAAACCATCAGGTTTCTGCTCCATTGGCCAGTGTAGCGTATCCTCTGAAGCCTTTAGGAAGCTTTGTACAAGATTCACCTCAGGATAGCCATTCTAGATGGTACACGCTGAACCTGAATTTTCTCAGCTTTAGCTAGCAGGCCTAGCTAGACCAGAGATATTAAAGAAAAGGCTGGCCCAAATTTGCTGTGTATTCCTTTCTCCAAAAGTAAGTTGGAATTAAAATCTAAAATTCACACAGCTGACTGAAAAGTCTGCTAGCCAAGTCTTCCTAGACACCTGGTTACAATCTGCTGCTATTCTTCAAGACAGACTTCTGGGCAGTGTGGAGAATATGCTGAAGCACAGTCCTTGTGGAACATGTGGTAGTCAGCACCTCCACAGCTTGAGCCTTCCAGGTCATTGCACTTGCATCAGCCTCTGAGATAGGGCCATTCCCTTCATCTCTCTGATCTCTCTGGAGCTATTGTTTCCTGTTCCACTATCTTGTGCTTAATGCCATTTTTCCAGGTGTGTGGTCTAGAATGTTTCTGGCAGCAGTATTCCAATTAAGGCTGAGGACATCTTAACATAATTAGAGAGGACTAAAACTCTAGGTGTCCTCCTCATTACCACAAACACTACTTGCCTTTAAAGAAACTCCTGCTGAGAACCTGAATCTCTGACAGTCTTTTCTGCTGACCTTAGATCTGTTTGTGGGGAATATGCTGGGACACTTAATCCCAGAGCACGTTTATTTTAAATTCAGCAGCAGCAGGAATTCAGTGGAGACGTTTGCTAGAGTGGTAGTATTCAGTGGACACATCTTCAAAGAACACCCAAGGGACTTCAACAAACAGGGCATGTCAAATTTTGTGTTTGGAGTTGAGCTAGTGCTTGAGATTATATATTTAGCACAGTCCTAAACCTTCAACTTCTCCTGTTCAGAGTCTTATGCACCCAATAACTAACGTAGACGATTCTCTTTTTGTCACTTCCACTTCCTTCTGCTCATTATTATATGCCTGTGCTGTGCAAGAATCACATAATTTTTGCAATGGGATTTTGACATTTGGTTGCACAGAGTAATAAAATTGGAAGCTTTCTGAAGTGGCAAAAAAACTGTGCTTCAACTCTGGCTTCCTTGTGAAGTCAAGGTATCTCAGCATCCAGAGTGCTGAGAAAATGCATTATTTAAACGCTCAGGTCATATGTGGAGATGTTCACATTAACCATAAACATGTTTTATATTCTCAGTTCTTCTCAACACAAAATATGTGGCCTGTTATTTCCTTAAGTACTGCTAGCTGCAAAGCTGTAGAAATGAAATTCTATTTAGGAAGGCATAATCAGGTCACAGAAATTGTTGGTCCTCTTAGTTGGGCACTGGACTAGAAGGACCTGTCATCACCACACTATGGATAATTTAAGTGTACTTCAGATGGGCTGAACTTAGCTATGGACTTCTGAGTACAGTTTAGGTATGTAGTGTTAAAATTGGCGAATTACATTTAGTAAAATACTCAGAGTCTGTAATGTCATGGTCGAAAAAGTCACCAAAAGTCTTTGTGTTCCCTGGTTTTTCTTTTCACAGGGATTTTTGACAGGTTATAAAAACCCCACCAACAATCCAAAACTAAAACCAAACAAAAAAAACAATAAAAAACAATTAAACAGCCAAACAAAAACCCCACAACAACAAACAACAACAAAACTCCCAAATCAGCCAAACAAAAAACAATGCCATAAATGGAAATACATTTGTTTGCTACAGAGTTCCAGTACGTGGATGCTGGTTGTTCATGTGTCAGGATGTCGCCTTTTCGTTTCCCCTAGAAAGGAAAAAGGGAGCCATCACCTGTAATTTTGGATAGTCCTGGCAGCCTGATAGACTCTATGGAGATGTAAAGGTTAATTATGCATCACTCTTCTATGGATTATAAAATGAAAATTCTTGGCTTTTGCTTAGTAGTAATTTTTCTTTATACTGTCAAAGTGACAAGTGCTACCCAAATAAAAATGAATTCTTAACTAATAATCATATGCCTTCTCAAAAGATCATAAAAACTAGTGAAAGTTTTTCATCAGGCTTATTTCTAACCAAAATGAAATTTAGGATAATATTGGTACATCTACTTTTAGAGCTCTCTGTGGCTTTGACCTTATCTCTTCCTTCATGAACTTCAATATTTTATGCTGAGCGGATCCTGGGTTGCTGGTTGGATTTTCTTGTCTGTGACATTTTAATGATTGTTTTCACTTTTTGATGTTCTTTTCAGTGTCTGTGTCCTCAGGATATTTTATTGGTTCACGGGATGTTGACTGCAAGTCCTTGGGATAATGACAGCATTATGTGCTGGTTTTGGATGGGGTAGGGTTAGTTTTTTTCACGATGTCAGATATGGGACTGTGTTTTGGATTTGTGCTGGACACAGGGTTGATAATACAGAGATGTTTTTGTCATTGCTGAACTTGGCTTACACAGAACCAACACCTTTTCTGCTTTATCCTATTGCCAAGCTGGAGAGGAAGTTAGGAGGGCATGGGAGGCTGGGGAGAGACCCAATCTGACCAAGGGAATATTCCAGACCATGTCACTCAGTATTTAAAGCTGGCCATAAGAAGAAGGAAGGAGGGGATGTTTGGGGTGATGGCATTTGTCTTCCCAAGTTACTGTGAGGTGTGAGCAGCCCTGCTGTCCTGGGGATGTGAAACATCTGCCTGCCCATGGGAAATGATGAATGAGTTCTTTGGAGTTCTTTGCTTGTGTGTGTGGCTTCTGCATTCCCTATGCAACTGAATTGTTCTCCACCTGTGAGTTTTCCAGCTTGTACCTTTCCAATTCTCTGCCCAGTCTATCCTGTTGGTGGGGCACTGAGTGAGAATGGCTGTGTGTGGTGCTTGGTTGCTGGCTGGGGTTAAACCACAACACTCAGTCGCAGGAAATTCCTCATTCATCTATGCAAATGAATCTATTGGTCACAGAGACTTATTTGGAACTGCAGAGGAACTGTGGAGCTGATCTGCAAGTGTAACATTCAGCACTCCCTAACCACAGCAGGTACCTGAAAATGACAGATAAGGATTTAATTGAAATTCCATTTTTCTGCCCAAAACCTTCCTTTGTTTGAGCTGGAAAGCGAACATTTGAATGCACAAAAACGTGAAATCTAAACCTGTGCTAGGATGTTGAGTGAAAGGTTACATCGGTGTGTACTGACATAGGATCATTGAACCATAGAGTCATAGGATCATGGAATGGTTTGAATTGGAAGGGCCCCTAAAGATTATGTAGTTGCACCCCCCCTGCCATGGGCAGAGACACCTTTCAGTAAGACCAGGTTGCTCAGAGCCCCATCTAACCTGGCCTTGAACACTTTCAGGGATGGGGCATCCACAGCTTCTCTGGGCAACCTGTTCCAGTGTCTCACCACCCTTACAGTAAAGAATTTCTTTCTGACATCTAATTTAACTCTCCTCTTGTAGTTTAAAACCCTTCCCCCTTTTTCTACCACAAGCTACCCTACTAAAATGCTGTACTTCATAGATTTCAGAAATCTCTACCTGAAACACCATCAAGACTATTTTTTCTCCCCCATAATTTCACAAAATATTATAAGGAAACTTTTTTTGCCTTTTTCTTTTCCTTCTTATGCTTTTTTTCTCAATGAAAAAAGTATTTTCATTCCTTTTTTGGACATGAAATATCTGTGGGGAAAAAACCTCCAGTGCTGTTTGTTGACAAAAATAGCTGAATGTCCAGCTTTAACCTTGAGGGATGCAGACAGTTAAAGGATATTGAGATTTCTAAGGATGCCTTTCCATTTTTATGTTCTGTCTTTGGATGTTAATAGCAAATGTGACTTGAAAATTTTGGAATGCAATGTCATATGCCTGAAAGCCAAGAATGTCACAGATATGGTCTTTAAATTTATTTTGATTAGAACTCACTGTTACTGTGTCATATACACTTCCCCTTTCTGGTTGTTGTATATGTTGTATAACCATGCAAATTATTTTAACAAAAAATAATTTTCTATGTAAGGATATACATACTCTTAAAGGCACAGTACCATATTTCTGTCCTTGGTCTGGAATTTGGATCCTGTTTTTTCTCAAAAATAGAATTAAAAATCCAAGAAGATATAATGTCTGTATGAGTCAAGCATGTGTTCAGAAAATCAGAAATGTTGAATTTTCTCTTTTTTTTAATAATATCTCTTTTTAGAGCTTGCCATCAGAATGAATGCATGTTTTTTTACTAGCATTCAGTTCTTTTTCAGGTTTTTTTCCTGCATTTCAATGTATTTGTGCTTTTTTTTTTTTTTTTTTTTTCTAACAAATTTTTTTCTT
>VYXF01006267.1:139904-172961 GCA_013397295.1 Polioptila caerulea | reverse complement strand
GGGTGGGGCAGCCGGGGGATGCCAGCAGCCTGCGGGACAGAGGCGCAGGGCAAAGCCCTGACCTTGGGGCCCTGCAGAGCTGCTCCTGCTCCAGGCCCAGGGCCCATCCCAAAGCTGGGGCAGCCACAAAGCTGGGCTCATTTCTGTCCATTCCTGCTCTGTTGAGGATGGATCCTCAGCCACTTGGAGGGTGCTGATGAATTTTACTGCTCCAGAGGCCTCTTCTTTCTTGAGCTCCTCAGTTCAGGAATTCAGTGACAAAAGCTCATCAACATTTGTTTAAAACACCAAACAAAAAAGCCCCTGGGAATAACTTAAGTTTTCGATTCTTCTGTGGTTAATTACACAGATTTCAGGTGAATATATGATATTGAAAAAATTGAAGAGAGACCTCATCACACTCTAAAACTCTGACAGGAGGGTGCAGCCAGACGGGGGTCAGGCTCT
Organism: Polioptila caerulea; assembly: GCA_013397295.1. Classification (NCBI taxonomy): domain Eukaryota; kingdom Metazoa; phylum Chordata; class Aves; order Passeriformes; family Certhiidae; genus Polioptila; species Polioptila caerulea. The sequence goes on along the minus strand of VYXF01006267.1, from coordinate 172,514 downwards.
TTTCCCAAGGAACAGTGAGAGGACAACAGGACTCAGCCTTAAGCTGCACCAGGGGATGTTTAGGCTGGGCATGAGGAAATATTCTTCACAGAAAGGGTGATTGGGCATTGGAATGGGCTGCCCAGGGAGGTGGTTGAGTCACCATCCCTGGAAGTGTTTCAGGACAGACTGGATGTGGCACTGAGTGCCATGGTCTGGGTGACGAGGTGGTGTTGGGTCACAGGTGTGGCTGGATGCTCTCCAAGGTCTTTTGCAGCCTGGTTGATTCTGGGATGATTGTGACCCTGCAGGGCTCTGGAGAAGCCAGGGGCCATTGTGACACTGCGGGGACTGGTAGCACTAAGAGGACCATGGTGACACTGTGTTTGACATGGCACCACAGAGCCAAGGGGCCACTGTGACACTGCAGGGCTACATGGAAACCAGGAGTCCATTGTGACACTCTGGGTGCTTGTGGAGCCACAGAGGCCACTGTGACACTGCAGGGCCTTGTGGAACCAAGGGGCCATTGTGCCCCTGCGGAACCAAGGTGAGCCTGGTGAGACCCTGGGCCCAATGGAACCAAGGGGTCATTGCTCCATTGCAAGGACTCTTGGAACCAAGGGAACAATTGTGACACTATGATGTCCCATAGAACCAAGAGTTCCTTGTGACACTGCAGGATCTTGTTGAACCAGGGCTCCATTGTGACACTGCACCACAAAGGAATTCCTGGTGACACTCTGAGGCCTGATGGAACCAAGAGACCACTGCAGGGCCTTGTGGAACCATGCAGAGCATTGGGACAGAGCAGGACCTCGTGTCATGATGAGGCCATTGTGACCCTGCAGGGCCCCATGGAACCAAGAGGCCAGTGTTGCTCCTCAGGCACTCCTGGAATGAAGGAAACATGTTTGACACCGTGGTGCCCCTTGGCACCAAGAGGCCACTGTGACACTGTGGAAGCAAGGAGAGCATTGCTGCACTGCCAGACCTCATGGAACCAAGGATCCACTGTGACACTGCAGGGCCTTGGGGGACCAAGGGGCCATTGTGACACTGCAGGGCCCAAGGATCCAAAGGTTTGAAAGTGAAGCTAGGAAGAGACTGAAGGCTTCACTGCACTGTACAATAAGAAGCCTGGAACATTTGCATCTGAGCAAAAGAATTGATCAGTATGAATTTGCTGTATAAATTCTTTAAAGTTTCTTTTTAAGGCTCAGATTTGTACATGAACTTTCTGAATTCTTGCCTGAATTACATATTTGCTCAATTATATGAACTTGAAACATATTGTGTAGTACTTAATAATTATTTTTACTCTGTGGTGAGATGGTATCATTGTATAAAGTTTAAGGAACTTAATATCCCCTATGCTGCTGGTTAGCACTGTACTGATTATTGTCCATCACTGGAAACCTGATCCATATGTGGGACTGTGCTCACTAGTGTTCACGTTGGGCCTTACAAACTGTGTACTGACTGCATGAATTGAAAGTAAGAGGTAACAACTAAGCATGAACTCTACATGACAATTTGACTGGTAGCCATCCCAAGAGAGGAGCACCCAGCATATTTGATTATTCCTGAACAAAATTATTTACTAAGCAAACACAGCATTCACGGAACACTGGATTCCTCCTTTATCCCGCACAGGTTAATACCTTCTGAGTGAGGTATATGCCTGCCTTCTGGGAAGGAGGAAACAAAGGTCTTGTGGTGACTCGTTTTGCACAGACTGGTTGCTTTCAGAGAAGCAGTTCTTACCATAGTGTGAAATAAAAACAGCTGCCAGGTGCAATTTGATTCAAAAAGGCATAGCCCAGACATGTCCGTGGCTCTGCAAAGCTCTGACCTCCAGCTGTTGTGCTGCAGCTCCTCAGCAAATTTGCTTTCCTGAACATTTATCACTGAATTGGGACCTTCACAAGCACCACTGTGTTGGATCCAAGAGGTAAAGAGCTCAGCCAAGCAGGCTCCTCACCCTCTCTACACTCTGCTAGCTACAGTTGTAGACTAACCCGCTACAGGCCTTCAGCAGAGCTGTGCATGGCATGGTGGATTCTGCACCACCTGTGCTGCAGGACTCCCAAATGTATTAAGAGTGTTTCCCACACACTTTGGATATTGGGGCCATCCCAGAGCATGGCTACAAGTATTCAATGCAGATGATGACAAAGTCCTAAGCAGCTTAGGTCTGCGTTTACATACCAAATTAATGGATTTAGCCTCTTGAGGGCAGGATTCTGCGCACCTGCCATCAGGTGCAATGTAGAAACTGCAGCTCACCAAGCTGCCTCAGTCTCCTGTTTTTATTCACAACAGGGAACTTTAGGTCACCTGACCCAGTTTAGATCTGCCAGCACCCAGCGAGCGCACCAGAGCTGACACAAAGGGAGGCCCAGGCAGGGCCAACACCCTGAGCTGACAAGTTTATCAGATGAAGCCCAGCGTGGGATCTGGACATAGTGTTCTGCACTTATGTACTGCTATAAACTGCGTCTGAAAATAAAAGGGATATTTCCTTTCCACACCCTCACACTAGCCCATGATCCAGAGCTGATCTGTGGGCAGCCCACCTGCCAGAGACTAATTTAGGATGTCCTTATTGCCTGCCTTGGAGATGCTGCCTTCCCTCAATTTGATACCTTGGTATTCAGCAGGGAAATTAAAGTGGATTAAAATAAAGAGGCTATTTTGTATCCTTGTCCAGATAAACCCATTCTGAACCAGATCTCATGGAATTTTCTAATGAGTGTCATAAAATGAGCATGCTCAATTCAAGTTTAGAAGAGTCGATAAAAGGCAGATATTCCTCATGCCCGTGAGAAAGGGCCGCTGGTTACTACAAACTGTGCTTTTTCCCAAGGGTCACACTTCTTTTAGATTAAAATATAAATAAATAAATCACATTCTGATCTTCACTGTTTCACATCCATAGTACAAGCTTTGCTGAGCTTCCTTTGAAGAGAAAATACATACCTGAATTCAGGTCAGGTCACCCTGAGAGGGTTTAAGCACCAAAAGAAAGATGACTCCAGTCTCCTTTTCCCTGCTGCAGTGCAGTGTCACTCCATATTATTTCCACTGCTGTTTGCAATTAAAAGGAGCAGCCCTCCCTGAGATCCTCTCACCTCTTGGGTGAAAAACAATAGAAGAGAAAAATTATTTCTTCCTTCAAAGCGTCCTGAGAGTTTCTGCTCCAGATGTCTGCTGTGTGCTCTTCACCCAATCAAAGACAAAACCAAATGGCTCCAGTAAACCCAAATGAAACCTCATTGAAACTGAAAAGCTGTGTGGATGAGGCAACTGGGGACACGAGTTAGTGGCGAGCTTCACAGTGCAGGAGGAACAGTTGAATTTGATGAGTTTAGAGGACTTTCCCAACCTAAACAATTTCAGGATTATGTGATTCTGTGATTATGAAATTGCATCTTTCTCCAGCACAGTGGAAAAGTGGGGACAGTGCTGGTTCTGACCCCAGGGAAAGGAGTGGGGAGTGTGGACAGCTCCATGCTACTGAAGGGATGGGTAAGCCCCAAAGAAGAGGGAGGTGAGGAAATAGCACCAAGTGACAAGGGCAAGCAAGGGAAGCCGGGTGTGTGGGAGTGCTCCAGCCAACACTTCCAAACAACCAGTGGAGCAGAGACATCATATCCATGGGACACGCAACCAAAAAACACAAGGAATCAATACAATATCCCCTTCACCTGGGCACCTTGGAACCTCTTCTACTGCGGGCAGATGTCATTTCAGCTTTATATTCATTACCAGTTGTGGACATTGGGAAAGACAAATTTTGCTGTTCCAAATTAAAAGGAAGGGGGGACAAAAAGGAAGAAAAGGAAGAAAAGAAGTGGGGAAGGAAACTTTATTTCCAAGATGATTATACAAGGATCTTACAAACCATGGAGAGTTAAAAAAGAAAGCAAATATATATATATATATATATNAGATGATTATACAAAGATCTCACAAACCATAGAGAGATAAAAAAAAAAAAAAATATATATATATATATATATATATATATATATATATATATAATTGACAGGATCCTCTTAAGCAATTCTTCACATTATCTAATGGTGATTGGAGATACCATGTAACAATATATGTATTTCCCCGTAATCCTGATCACTGCCTACTGCTCACAAAACTCTTCTCAGAAAACATTTCTCCTAGACTGTACAGATTTCTTTTCTCAAAAGCAAAGGGGAAGGAAAAATTACAAAGTAATCCAGAAGAAAGGAAAATGAAAACTCTCTTAAAGAAGGTCTTCCTGGTTGGGCTGGGTGAGAGCCAAGTTAAACACCTCCTGCATGGCTGTGGGAGCTCCTTCTCAGCCTCTCTATGGCACAGAATTTCCTCCAGCACCTCTTACTCCCCACCATCCCACCCATAATGCCCGGTGTTACCCTGCTCCCACCCTGCTCAGGGTCTCATCACATCAACCTTGCCCAGCTGCACCCTCAGCACTGCTCCTCCTTCACACCTGCACATCAATCCTAACCTCCGTCTTTATTTGTTAGGACTTTCTAACACCTCTGCCCTTCCAGAAGGAGTTAATCTTAGACCTCCATATGCACCAGCAGCACAGCTTTCAGCTCAGCATGCTATTCCAAGCAACCCTGCAGCAGGAATTCCAGCTGCTGGATGAGAAGGGATTTACACTTGGCTTTTCAGGATCTAGCTCCCACATCAGGAAGGCATGGGCCCATGGACAGAACCAACTGCTCCAAACTAGAAAGGACCTCAGGAAATAAAGACAGAGAAAGCTGAGAGAGAGAGAAATGGAGCTGGGGCAGGTCAATGTGCTCCAGATTCTTCCTCACCCTGAAATGTCATGGCAGCTCTTGGAGGTTGCCAAAAAGTAAACAAAAACCCAGTGGTACCTGGTTCCCCCATCCCACCCCCCAGCAGTTTCTTAAACACTTAATGTCCAGCTTAAGTGAAATCAACAGATTTTAAAATCCACACGGGTGTCAAAAAGGAGACTTAAAAAAACTTGTTTGTTCCTGTTCTTGCAGCAAGACCAACCCCAACTTGAGCTTCACAGGAAGAGGGCTAAAGGCAACATGACCTGTAGGGCTGTGCCACTCCACTTCAGAAGGGCCTCTTTGGATCCCATTCCTAGCAGGGAACCCTTGTCGGGGTTCCATAACAACTCTTGCTGTCTCCAGGCAACCTTCATCCCAGGGATGCTGCTGCATGCAGCTGATGGAGTATGGATCAGCCCTGGGCAACCCCACTTCTTTGTGCAAAGCTCAAAACCCAGGCAGAGGATTAGTCACACACTGCCTTCCTCCTCCTCCTCCTCTGCTACACCCTACATGGGAAATAGGCAACCACAGACACCCCAGCCAGCTGTGTGAAAAAATGTATATATTCAGCACGCACTCAGTACAGTATAGCAACAAAAGCTACCATCATTTCCTTAAAAAAACCAACAAACCAAAACAACCACCAGAACTTCCAAATCCTCCCCAACCTACAGCACTGATCCTTGGCCTTCTGGGCCCAACAAGGGACCAGTGGCAAGTGACCTCAGCCCCACACCATCCCTGCCTGGCAAGGCACAGAGGGTGGCCCCGGATCTCTGGCAGCATCTCCTGCCTCAGCACCCAACTCCTCCTGTGTGGTCTGAGGTGCTGAGGGTGCTCCCATCAGAGGGGCTGGGCCAGCAGTTTGCTGCTGTCCTGTGCAGTTATTTGGGGGACACACACACAAAAAAAATGGGGCAAGCTCTGGCTTACAGAACATGGAAGCTGCCAAAGCCTTACTGGGGCTGGACACAGCCCTATGAATGTGCAAGGGAGGAGAGGGAGACGCTGAAATCACTGCAAGAGTGTCTCTGCTGCTTTCTGCCAGAGGCTGGGGATGAGGCCAAAGAGATGGAAGGAGCGGCACAGTGGTGGGGCTCGGAGCTGGCAGGAGAGGGGAGGTAGATCGGCTTTGGAGACCTGTTGCCTGGGAGGATGTCTTCACAGACACCAGCTCAGTTCCTGGGGGACAGAGCCTGCTGCAGGGCCCTGAGTGCCTGTGCTTGCCTTCTCCCAAGGCAAAGGTGTCTTGGAGCATGTTCATGCCGCTGGAAAGCTCTCAAACTTGTGCAGCAACTTCCCTCAAAACTTTTTAGCCCTGAAACTGCCTCCACAGCTGCTGCAGGCAAAACCCCGGCAGCTGGGGACAAGCCCAGAGGTGTCGGCAGTGACATGCGGGACAGCAGGGACTGTGGCTCCCTTGTCTTGCCCACCTGCTTGGACCCCAGTCCTGACCCCAGCTCTTCTCCCTGCCCTGCCACACCAGTACCGCTGCCATCCCTGCACCGTGGGGATAGCGTGTGTGATGCTCTCCATCCTCCCCCCTCCCTGGGTCCCCATCCCCTGCGTCCCCTCTGCCATTAGTCTTGCTGCTCGTTCATCTCCATGTCCGATACCAGGATGTTCTTCTCAGCAGATTCACTGGGGTTGGAAGTGGTACGACTGTAGCGAGCGCTCTCAAAAGTGCCGCGTTCGGCGCTCTGTCGACGCTTGTACAGGAAAACGACAACTCCCAGCACAGCGCACAGCACCAGCGCCGACAGCACGACCACCGCAATGGCTGTTGAGTTCTCTGGCAGAGCTGCAGGGAGGAAAGGCTGTTGAGAGGCAGACAGATGGCTCCTGTTTCTTCCTCAGCCTGCAGGAGAGGCTGGGGCTGGTGGGGCTCCAGCCAGACTCATGTTTCTGGGCAGGGTCATTTAATCATTGAATGTCCTGAGTTGGAAGGAACCCACAAAGGCCACCAAGTCCAACTCCTGGACCTGCACAGGACACGTCAAGAACCCCATCCTGTGCCTAAGAATGCTGACCAAACACTTATTGAGCTCTGGCAGTTTTGGGGCCGACCACTGCCCTGGGTAGTCTTTTTCCCCTGAGGTGGATCAGAGCAGGACAGGACTGGAATGAGATTAGCTCAGTTGGTTGAGTATGATGCTAATAACACTAAGGTTGTGGATTTGATTTCCGTATGGGTCATTCACCTCAAGATTTGGACTCAATGATCTTTATGGGTCCAACTTAGCAAATTCTGTGACTCTGCAAATCTGCTTTGGTGTTCTGGGGACATCTTGCCCTTGGCAGAGCTCCTGGGGCTGGGCAGACTCCCTGGGTCTTTCCTGGTGTATATGAACATTTAGCAGCTGCCTGGGATGGATCTTTGGGATCCAACCAGCAAACATGCTGGCCATCCCCCAGACTGACCAGGCAGTGTGGGCACAGGAAGGACAGAGAGTCTGACAAGTGGCTGCGCAGACACACAACTTCATGGAAGGATGGCTTCTGCTGCTGAGGAGTCCTAAGTCAAGGCCAAAGTCACTTGTGAATGGCATTCTTAAACTCCATTCCTTTGGTTATTTACACAAGCTAGGCTGTGGAACAGGTTCCCAGTCCTGGTTCCCAGTCCCAGTACTGTGCCCAGGCTGATGGTGCCACTCACCTGCCCTGGAAAAGCTGCTCTCCTCCACTGCAATGGCAATACAGACAGGTGAGTGCATGGCCATGACACCCTCCCATCTTCCCACCTCCAGCTCCACTGGATGCAAATCCTGCACTGCTCCCAGTGCTGCACCACATGGGCAATGGGTGACGAACATCTGGGGTGGTCCTCTGGCTAAGCTCCACCACTGTTCCACTGGCCTCATCCTGCCCCAAGGAGTTGACCCAACCACTGAGACATGCACAGCCCATCACCAAGCCCACTGGGGACCTGCAGACCCCAACACCAACCCATACAAGCCCCTGCACTGGAATTAGACAAAACATGTGGTTGGTGCTGCCAGTGTGACAGCTCTGCCAGGCAGCATCCTGCCCAGACCCCCTGCTCACCCTACATCAGCCCAGGAGCCTCGGGCAGCAGAGGGGGCCCTACCTCGGGGGATCTTGCAAATGACCCCCATGGTTACGTTTGTGCAGGAGCCTAGATGCCACAGGCCATTGCTGCTCTGGATCCAGTAGCAGCTGTTCTGGCTAAGCATGCTGGGTCCTGTGTCGTGCTGGCCCCAGTTGGAGTAGTTCACAGCAGTGTTGTCATGCCAAACCAAGGTGCCACCTGGGAAATGGGAAAATTAGGCTTGAGGAGGCTGAAGAGGACATCCCACCTTTTTTCCCAGTTCAGAAAGTACAAGGAGGTGTGACAGGGCTCTGGGCAACCTGGTCTAGTAGGTCTTGCCCGTGGCAAGGGGTGGGACTGGATGGGCTTTCAGGTCTCTTCCAACCCAAACCATGCCGTGATTCTGTGATTCTATGGTGGGGAGGTGTAAAAGAGAAGATCGGGGCTACAGCGCACCTTCCTGAATCTGCAGGCTCCAGGGCCTTGGAGGCAGCTTTGGGTTTCCTATCCCACCAAGGCAAAGGAGGACACATGCAGTATGTCCAGCACAGCTTGAGACACTGGTGTGCTGGTCACACTATGACATGAGCCCTCCTAACTGGTGCCACCACCAAGGGCTTCCTCTGCTCACTGCAGTCTTGGTGGAAATTCATGGATGTGCCTGGGTAAGTATCTCAAACCTCATTCCTTCCTTTGTACCTTTGGGGTTGAAGGTCATGCCCAGCCAGGCCCCCTTGGAAAGGCCCTCGTACGCCTGGAGATGCTCCCACACAAAGACGTTCTCCATCTCATCCTGGATGGACAACACTGTGCCGCCAACTGTAGAGGGAAGACTGTCATGGAGGAGCCCAGAACTGAGAGGATTGAGTAAGGGAGCAGCAGTGCCAAAGCTGAGGACCCACCCATGAACCACACAATGACTGGGGAACCCTAACATAGAACAGCGAGGAGACAATAGATGACCAAGGCTGGATGTGGGCACAGGGACAAGGGGGCACTGTTGCACCCAAAAACATCCTGGAGATCCCACTCTCTTCCATTTCTAAGGATGCATCATCCTCCTTTATCACCCCAGCCCCCTCATACCTTTCTGGCACCTCCTCATGGCGTCCTTCTGCCCAAGGGTGATTTCCATGTGGAAGGTGTAGCAGTGGTCCCGGAAGGGGATCCAGGACGAGTCCGCCAGTGATTTGGGACAGCTGCCACTGTAGCTCCACTTGTGTGTGTGAGGGTGACCTAGGGAGCACAAGGTACATTAAAGGAGTGGTAGGGCACAGGATGTTTGGTTCCCACAGCATACTGGGGCACCAGACCCACAAGGACGTGCTCCAGAAGGCCCATGGTGGGATGTCATCCCCAACCCTTGGTCACACCCCACCCAGACTACCCCAGACCCCCTGGCCAGTACCTGTTTGGAGCTGGCAGATCCCACCCTGCAGCTTGGTGTCACAGCCAGCTGTGCGCCAGCTCCCATCCATGTCCATGTAGGAGCAGCCAGTGATCTGCTGGGGCTCCCCATCCTGCCAGTTGGTGTAGATGAGGTTCTCCTCTGTCAACCATGAGTAGCTCCGGCCCCCCTGGAAGACCACAGGGAGGGCATGCCTGGGGAGCTGCTGTGATCTCTCTGAGGACCCATGCCCCAGGTGCCTACGCCCTTTCCTTACCTCATTGTTAGCCAACCCAATCCAGAGCGGAGCCCGCAGACTGCTGACAGCCTGCATGAGGAAGGCCTGGCTGTAGGGGTTGGGGATGGTGGCCAGGGTGGCATTGAGGGTCTCGCAGAGCAGCAGTGCCTCGTGCCACCTGAGGGGTTTCTGCAGGATGCGGTAAGTGCTGTTGTTGTAAAAGAGGGTGCTGGTAGGAGAAGGGGGGAACGGTGCCTGCACAGGGCTCAAGGACGGGTCTAGAGGAGCAAAGAGACATGGTCAGAGGAAAAAGAGGACACTCCTGCATCTCAGGTGGGTCACCCCCTTGTCCATCCCTACCCAGGCCTGTCTGGCTGTCCCTGGCAGTATTGTGCTGGTTGCACCTGGCAACATCTCGGTGCAAATGGGGAGAGCAGAGGGACATCCCCAGGGATGACAAGCAGTGACACACTAGCACCATCCCCACCTGGGAGCTGTCCACCAGTATACATGTCCCTGTGGGAACACTGAGCCAGGCTAGTGTGCACAGGTTTGGGGCTGTCCCACAGAAGGCTAAGTCCAGGGACCCACCTGCCCAAGTTAAGTCTGTCTCCCCAACTTTCCCTAAGCTAAACCCATCACCCCAAGCTCCCCAGTCCCACCACAGCATGGGGCACCAGGGTGGCAGTGGCAGATCCCCAGCCAAGAGAGCTGGGGCTGTCCCCTCGTCCCCCTCCTACCTATGCTCTGCTGGCAGATATAGCCATGCTTCTCCTCCAGGCAGCTCCGGTCATCCCAGCGTCCCGTGAAGAGCGGGGGTGAGCCATGCCACACCACAACACAGTTGGTCTGCACAGCCAAGCCACAAGGTCAGCACGGCCCTTAGCACTGTTGTCCTACACCACAGAGATCCCCACGCCAAAAACCCACACCCTGCAGGGCTGCATCCTGTGCTGCCCGTGGAGAGCCACCCCGGCCCACCAAATAATTCCTTTTCCAAGGCACTGAAACCTTCCTGGGGGATGGGGATGCTATGGGGAATCTCCCTCACCGGCTTATCACGGAGGCTGGAGGAGCTGCAGCCTGAGGGCTCTCCAGGTGCCCAGCTCACGTGCCGCAGCGGCTCCCCCTCCACCCACTGGAACTCTCCCTGGACATCATGCAGGCCAATCCAGAGGTCAAAGGAGATGTTGGGCAGCATGGATGTGATGAAGGCTGCAAGTGACAGATGAGATGCTGAGGACCATCCCTGGCAGGTAGAACCCTGGTGGAGTGGTGGGGCAGAGGAGACCTACCCTGCTCCAGGGGGCTGGCAATGGTGGCCAGGGTGGCACCCTGGCTCTCGCACACCTGCTTCGCCTCTGGCCACTTCACTATCTCGCCTTTGTTGTGGCCATTGAAGCTGAAACACTGCACAGGCAGGGGCACAGGATGGGCCAGGAAATGCAGCTGCCCCCAGCCCTGATCCCTTCACCCTCCCCACCCACCCAGCCACCCTCTGCAGCCCCATTCTGCACCAATGATCCTTCTCCCCTTCACACCCTCATGCTTGCCACCCTCAACCCCTCCAGCCCTCCCACATATCTCCTGGCAAACCTGTGCACACACCTCACCTTCCCCATCCCACAGCATGTCTCCCAGCACCCCTGTAAATGCATCCCCCAGCACTTCCCACAAAACATGTGCAGGCATCCCTCTCCATCCTGCCATTTTGCAGCCACCCTCTCTGTGCCTCTGCAGGGCTGGTGGAAAACCAGAAAGTAGACATCACCTCTCCATCCTGCCATCCCCTCTCCCAGCCTGTTGTTCCCTCTCCCATTCTGCTGTCCCCTCTCCCTCCAGCGGTACCTTGCTGAGGAAGGGCAGCCAGCCTTGTCGACAGCCCCCACTCGTGGCAGCAGGTACTGGAGGGAGGGAAGGCTTCACAGCTGTCCCGTTGCCCCGCTTGCAGATGTAAGGCAGTGCTGTCATGCACTTCTGGTCTCCCCAGTCCTCTGCAGGGAGGGACAGGCTGGGCATGATGCCCCTCTGTACCGGTACCAGTGCCACAGCCCCTCAGAGCCCCAGGTGGAGCCCTGCCCTGCCCTGCCCTGCCCTGCCCTGCCCTGCCCTGCCCTGCCATGCCGTGCCATGCCATGCCCTCACCTCGGCTGGCTGTCATATAAACACACTTCCTGTCCTTGCTGATGGGACGAGGCTTGCCCGGTGCCCAAGACACAAAGTTGAGCAGGGACCCATCAGACCACCTGGAACAGCATCAGGAGGAGCACAAGGCTGAGCAGTGATTTGTTGAATGGGACCACCTGAATGCCCTAATTGGGAATGTGTCCCACCACTGCCCTTCTGGGTGATGAACTTCCAGCCCAGCACCCCAGGATGAGAACCCTGAGACACAGATGATGAGTCAGAGCACTCTGAGAGGTGGGGACAGTAGTGTAAGGAAGTGCAGGGACATAGTGGTGTGGGGATGTGATGGGACTGTAGTGTGGAGATGTCTAGGAATACAGTGGTTGTGACTTACTTGAACCTCCCGTCATTCTCATAGGTGTGCAGACCAATCCACCAGTGCTGCTCCTGGCCCCTGGAGAACTGCATGCCCAGAGAGGACATATCAGTGGCCCTCAGGGACTGGGGTGTCTTTGAGGGCAACTGAGGCTGCCATGGGGCACCCTTCCCCAGCTTGCAAAAGCAAGGCAAAAAACATCACTTTGCTGAGCCCCAAACCCACCTCCAGGCACAGGACCAGCCACCACACATGTCCATCATGATCCCAGCAAAGCCCAGCACCCCCAAATATTGTCCCTCCAGAAAAGGGTGAAAGAAGACAAGGAAAACCAGCCCACAAGGCAGCAAAGCCCACCAGTGTCCTGGGAAGTTCCTGTCCCCTTGGTACCTTCTTCAGGTTCTGGCCCAGGAAGTGCAGCTCAGCCTCGCTGTGCACCGATGTCAGCTCAGCCTGGAACCAGCTGCAGATGCGCTGCGCCTGCAGCCATGTTGAGTGGTGTTCAAAGAACTTGTACTCGGCCTCCTGGTACTTCACCCACTCTTTGCTGCCTGCAGGCAGGGACCAGTGTCACACTGAGGCTGTGACACCCTTGCCATGGTCACCCTGACCCTTGGTCCCTGCCTGTTGGGTTGCTTTGCTTTTCTTCCTCTCCTGCAGCAGAGCTGCAGCAGGATGCCTGGGTTCCCCTTCTTCCCAAAACCCTGCCCAGGATCCATCCTCCTCTGAATAACACTGCAGTAGACACCCATTGAAGACATCAGGTGGTCTATGCATGACCTGAAGTCAGGAGGGGTTGAGGTTGGATATCAGGAAAAGGTTCCTCCCCCAGAGAGTGGTCAGGCACTGAACGGGCTCCCCAGGACAGTAACTATGGCTCCATGGCTGCCAGAGCTCACAGAGCATTTGGACAACACTCTGAAGTACAGGGTGGGATTGGAGTGCAGGGTCAGGAGTTGAACTCAATGGTGCTTGTGGGTCCTGTCTAACTCAGAATATTCTGTGACTGTGACAAAAGGTTGTGGCCAACACACCTTGGGTTGTGATCTCTGTCTCCTTCACATCGGCACCTGGAGAAAGGGCAAGGAGAAGTTGTCAGTGGGGTGCAGGCTGGGATGCTTCTATGGATGCTTCTCCACAAACCACCCATGGGCTATAATAGCATGATGCCCCTCCTGAATTCCCCCAGAAGTGACAGCACCTCTCCCAGTCCCTGAATTAGTCATCACCCTCCCTTCTTCCAAGGATTCCACCACCCCATAGCCCATGCTCCTCCAGGTCTGTCACAGCTAATGGCTTTGGGGACCCCTTTGCCAGTACCTTTGGGCAGTTTGCAGATCCAGTCCAGCTGGGCTTCACACTGCATTGGCATCCACTGCAGGGAGGCAAGATCTAGCACTGAGCAGCTCCGGATGTCATCATCATCATAGTTACTGCGGTCAAAGTTGTGGTAGAAAAACTGGGGGTTGAGAGAGATGGGCGGTGTTGAGCATTTCCACCAGCAAAAGATTTGTCCCTCCCACAAGCCAAATGCCTCCTGGACTCACCCCCAGCCCGTCACTCCACCTCCAGCTCTGGTCCCCAGCAGGGTCCCGCCGGTTCAGGCCGATCCAGAACCAGTGCTGCTCGTGGAGGTCTGGTTCAGACTCCCTATGGGGAGCCAGGGGGACAGGTGAGTACACAATCCCCTTCAAACCAGAGGGGTTCATATTTATATACAAACATATAATCAGGACTTTTTCTGTTTGTTTTCAAAGCCAGACAACTCCACACACCTGAAGGTAGGAACTGGGATAACAGGCATGCTGCCTCAGGACTGGAGTTGCTTTAAACCCAAGCTCTATCCCCAATTTACAATGAACTTCCTGTACATCTCCCACATCAGCCACACTAACTGATGCACCTTCTGTACACCAGTCTGTGCTCAGAGAGATCCATCCATCCATCCATCCATCCATCCATCCATCCATCCATCCATGCATGCATCCATCCATGCATCCATCCACATGTGCCAGAGCACCAGGAGAGCTGTGGGCTTGTGGCAAGCACTCTGGCAGCGGGACACACAGTGATGTCACCAGCCTCTCACCCAAAAATCTTGTTGAGGGTATTCACAACAAAATGCTCCTCCTCGTAGCTGCCTAGGCTGAGTAGCTGGGCCCCCAGCTCCCGGCAGAATTCTTGCGCAGCGATCCACGTCTTCTTTTCTTGCAGCTTTTCAAAGTTGAATACCTGGGAAAGAAAGAACCCACAGCATGAGGGGCTCAGTGGCAGAACAGGAGCAGAGCACTGCTCCCATCTGCAAGCAGCCACATCCCAGGGCACAGTGCTGCCATCCAGTCCCAGCCAGGATTCAGGGGTGCCTCTTGCAAGCACCAAAATGTGCCACTTCACTCCCCTGCACTGGCGAGGCACGTGCATCCCCACACCAACCCGGTCCAACCCCCCTTCACCTTGTAGCAGTGACGGAGTTTGGGGTCAGAGCTCCATCCTGGGGGACAGGCAGCAGTGAGGCTGGGCGTGGGGAAAGGACCAGGCAGTTCAGGATTGACTGGGGTGCCCAGGTTCTGCCGACAGATGTACTTGGCCTTGAAGGTGCTGCAGTTCTTCACCTCCCACAGCCCCATGGAGCTGCCGGTGGCCAGGGCCACACAGCCACCCTTGTTGTAACCTGAAGCGCTCACGAGAGCAGGGAAGAGGCCAGCCTTAGGGTTGGACTATGCTGGGGGACAGTGCCAGCCCCACTCTTCATTAAGGGTGGGTCCCCATCCCACCCCCATCCCTTACCGGGCTGATTGCGGTTCCAGTGGGTGTACATCACCTCATCACCACTCAGCCAGCGGAACGCGCCTGTCTCATTGATGTCCTGCAGAGCTGTCCAAAAATACTCCCCATCCCAGCCATAGATGAGGCTGCTCACGTATGCCTGCTCAAACCTGGGCAGTGAGGGACAGTGAGAGTGGGCAATGCAGCAAGCTGAGACACTGAGCTGCCCATGATGTTCTAGCCCTTGGAAGTCACTCCCCACCTTGTGGGGCTTGTTTTGCGGCAAACCCACCACCGCTGGCATGGCACTGACCTGTTGGTGATAGTAACCAGAGTGGAGCTGTAGTAAGAGCACGTCTTGCGGGCATCACTGTAGGGGACACGGTCCTCACCCAGCCAGAAGCAGGACGGGCTGTGCCACTTCCAGCCCTGGGGACGAGTGACAGGGAACATCCACCATCACCCACCTGGACCTCCCCAGAAGGATGGGAGCAATCCCAGGGCACGAGAGCAACATCCCAAGTTCCCCACCACTGCGTCTGCTTTCTCCTGAGAGGTCTCCTGCCCCCAGCTGCCCCAGTTTGACCTCACTCAGCTTTGAGCTCTAACAAACCCCTGGCCCCAGAGGACACGGCTACAGGGAAAACAAACACCCAGGCAGCTTCAAAGCTGGGGAAACAGCTCTCCCTGCCAATGTCCAGCCCCAGCCAGGGCACAGGCAGGGGAACACAATCCTCCTCTTTACACTGCAGGGCTGAGTCCAAAGTGAGTCCCACCGCAGCCAGCTTTAATCCTCCGCCTTGTTGATCTTGGAGTCTCTCTGGGGTTGGAGACACAATAGTGCCTGTTTCTTGCCAAAGCAGGGAGTGGGGTGGCCCTGGGGGTGGCAGCAGTGGCAGTAGGGTGGGGAGGGACATGGGGGTCATCTGCAAGAGGCAACACACCCTTCACAGCGGTGAAGTGGCTCAGCCAAGGAGCCAAGTGGCCCCAGGCTCAGGGACCCCCTGGAAGGGGAAGCATCACTAGGGTTCTACTCCTGGGTCCATCAGGCATTGGAAGGACAGTAGGGGCACACACCATCTGCAGTGTCATCAGCACAGTGGGGAGAGAAGCAGGAGAGCAGCTTTGGGAAATGAAAACAATCGCAAATCCCAGTTCCTGCTCCTACAGCTCCTTTCTCTGAAGCTGGCAAATCCAGGTACAGACCCATAAAATGGGTCCTTCTGGAACAGCATGCATGCAATTGAGCAGCCAAGAAAGGGGCCGGTCCCAGGACAGTGCAATGACCCTAGATAGGTCCCCAACCAGCACTGGCCTCAAGCACCCCTAATACCCCGAGGGTGCACTCCCACACACTGAGCATCACAGCAAGTCCTTGTGATCCAAAAGAGGGCCAGGACAGGATTCCTAACCCCAGCTATTGCCTCCAGCCCCCAATCCCAGTGTGCCCCCATATCCCTCTCCTGATCTGCTTTTCCCATTGCCCAAACCTCTATCGATACTTCATTGCTTCCCTTAAGGCTGTTCCTGAAATAAAGGAGATTTTTAAAGGCGGGGGTGGGAAGGAGCAAGGTCACCATGAAAAAAACAGCAGAGTGGCTGGAGTGGGTGGGACCAAACCCTTGGGCAAGATGTGCCTCCTCTCCACCAGCTTCTGCCCCTGGGTGGTAAAAGTTCTCAATGAGAATGAGTAAGCAGAGAAAGGATGGTTCTTGGTTCATTTGTCCCTTGCATTGGTTCATTGGTTCATTTGTCCCTTGCAGTTTGTTTCCCAGTGCATCTCCACTGGGCACCCAGGGCCAGGATAAGACTGTGGCTGGAGAGCCAGAAGGGAGTTAAATCTGCATAGGGAGTCGTCAGGACTGCTTTGGGGACACACAGATGCATGGCAGCAGAACTTTGCCACCAAGCGGCTCGTCCCCAGCACCTGCGGACACTGGGGCTCTTCCAGCTACATCTGGCAGCCCTCAAATCTGGCCCTGCATGGCAGCTCTCCTGGCTGCTGTGCTCCCCCGAGCTCTGGCAGAGCCAAGCAGCTGCTGGAAATGGGGTAAGGACATGAGAGGAGCCCAGCAGCACCTCTGGGAGCTGGCCTGGAGCAGCTGCTTGCTAGTCAGGGCACAAGTGCACTGGCCAGCTCTGAAAGGCTGGGAGAGGTTCAAGAACCACAGTGCTGCCAGACTCAGTGCTTGGAGGCTATGCAGAGAACCACAAAAGCCACTTCCTAGCAAGCGTGGGAATGGGGCAGCTTCAGCCCCATGTGACAGTTGGGGGAACTGAGGCAGGGCATGGGCTAAGTGAGAACCAGCCGGTTTGGTGTCCCCATGCCTGGCCCAGAGGAGGCAACCTGCCATCATGTCAAGACACAGGGCCAGCAGCCACCTCCATCGTGCCAGTCTCCCTCGTGCTCCTGTGTTTTGGCACAAGAAGAGGCAAGGGGAGAGCCAAGGCTGCCTGATGGGGAGGGTCTTGGACAATGTGCACAGATGCATGTGCTTTGTGTCCCAATTTCTTCTCATGGACTCCTCCATCATGGCAGTGAGGGGCTCAGAAGCCCCAGAATGCTCCAGCTCAGCAGCTCTCAGGCACAGACCAGCTGCTTCAGGTGCTGCTCATTGGGGCTCCCCAAAATAGTTTTAGGGAAACATCCCCTGAAGCCTTGAGCATCATGCAGAGCCATGGAGCAGCCAGAGCCACTGCCACCTTAGGAGCCCCTCACCTTTCGGCACCCGTGGTCATCCTCCTCCTTCTCCTGGCTCACCCGACCAGGCTTTTTGCAGATGGATGGCAGGGTCTGGTTGCAGGGGCTGTCATTCCACCTGCCTTCCTGCAGGGTGGGAAGAGGAGTGGCAATGAGCCCATCTAACAGCCTGAGGAACGTCCCAGCCCCTTCACCACTACCTTGGGTTTAAAGGCTTTCCTTCCCTCCACCAAATCCCCGAGGATGATGAGATGGATTCCTCCCATCCCAACGGCTCAGATGAGCTAGGCTGAACCCAGCTGGAGACACTCCCCGAGAAATGCCTTCCTCAGCAATGAGGATGCTGCTCCCAGCAGAGGTGCAGGATAATCTCCCATCCTCTCCAGGTTCTCACCGGTCCCCAGATGGTCACACAGTCCTCCAGGCTGTCACGGAAGTTGTTTGGCTCAAAGGGGTGCCAGTATGTGAACCTCACGGGCGTCCCGTCTGACCACTCAAAGTTCATCTGCAGCTTGAGATCATTTAGGCCAATCCAGAGCTCCTCCACATCTGCCAGGACAGGAAGGGAGGGAGTGAAATTCCCTCCTCCTGGCTGACCCTCTGCGGAATCCCCTGGTGACCTCAGCCCTTGTGATGGGACTGCTCTCTGCACAGCATCTGCCAAAACCAACTTCAGGGCTAGTCTCTGACCTCCTTGTGCCAGTGGACAGGAGAGGGCAGGACAGGGCAGGGCAGCTCCTGCCTGCAAGAATGGAGCCCTGGAGTGGGAAATACAAGGATGTGGACCCCCAGAGTGAGAAAAACAGGGACATTTGCCTGCAGCTTTCAGAGAGGGGCTAGCAGTATGGGAGTAAAAGTCCAGGTCTGCAGGTTCAGGTCCGGTGAACTACTGGTTTTCAACAATTCCTTTCCAGCACATCCCAGTCTGCTCCCAGCCTGGGGGCAGCAGTAATTCCTCTCCTTTCTCCACTGTCCTGTTTCTCCTTGCTGGCCACCTCCAGCAAGTCCAGCAGAAGTTTTTCCCCCATCTTTTCCTACATTAATCAGCTGAGACTAGCACTATTCCCAGCTGCAGCTGTGTAGTTTTGACTCAGCACTGCAGGCTCTGGAAACAGCTTTTACATTTGCTGGATGGAGGATGCAACCAGATTATGGGCTCCTCCAAGGAACACAGCATCTCCTAGCCTGGGACCTCTGCTCCCTGCACAACCACAAAGTTAACTGTGCAGCCTGCAGCACATCCATGGACTTTTCCACGAACCTCATAAGACAGGAAAGGGGCTGCTGGCACAGGAAGCACCTCCTTACCTTGCTTGATCTCCTTGGTGACAAATTCCAGCTCAGAGAGGGTGTGGATGCTGACCAGATCACCCCCGCTCCGCAGGCAGGTCTTCTTTGCCTCCTGCCAGCTCTTCTTCTCTCCTACCAGCCGGTAGCAGTTGGACTGGAAGGGCTGCCAGCTGGGCTCGCAGTCCACCTTCACCTCTGACCACGAGTCTGGCAGGACACAAGGCAGGCTGAGGGCTCCTGCCCAGCTACCCAGCCCTCTCCTTGGCAGGGAAAGGACTGCAGTCCTGCGAGTGCTCAGCAGACCAAGCTAAAGCCGCAGTGGGAAAGCCACAGCCAAAATATAACAGGCGGTGCAAGGTGTGGGAATGGTAGCTTCAGAGCTCCAGGGACAAAACAAGATCCCTTCTGTCATCAGAGGAATGAGGGCAGAGCAGAGAGGAGAGCATCCCCTCCCCTAGGGACCACAGGGATCTGCTGCTCTCCATCCCTCCCTTACCACCCAACCTGGAATGGCACCAAGCACCTATTGGAAATGTTCCTTGGGGATGACTTTTCCTAAATCTAGGGAGCTCAAGCCCTGCTCTGCACACCTAGGACACCAGCAAGCTGAGGACACCATGGGCACCCATATGGGCAGCATCCCCTCCCCTGTGTGGGAGCACACCCAGATGGCTTACAGAGCTGCCCATTTCCAATGCTGGTCATCCCTTGCTCACCTGTCAGGAAGGGGTCAGCTGTGGCATTGGGCTTCTTCTTGCAAACATAGGGGAGGGCGATGCCACAGTCGCGGTTCTGCCATCCCCCAGATGACTCGGTGCGAATCACCCCGCAGTTCTCCTCACTGGGGTTGTCCGGCTGGTCTGGAATAAGGAGGGGACAGGCTACTGAGGAGCCAGGACAGAGCCACCAATGCAGCTCTCCCTGCTTCCAACACCGGTAAAACCCCTTTTACTTTGTTATTTTGCCTGATGAAGACATGACCCCAATTATTCCCAGGATTATTTAGAGTGCCTCAATGCACAAGAACCCAAAGGGTCACCATTTTACCTCGAAATGTCAATAGCAGTCAGGGGGTCAAAGTACCAGACCCGAACTGCCCCCGCCTGTCCTCAAACTTCCTCCAAGGGTATCACTGTATTCCCCCAAGTGCCTTTGGGTGATGGCATCAGGCATGACCAATGGGCCCTGTTCCCTCTGAGTACCCCAGGACTAGCGATGGGTGTCTGCAGCTGGAGACCACTCAGCCACACTCCAACACTAAATAGTGATGCAGTAACCCACCAAACAAGGAATGTCAACTCAGGTTATCCACAAGTCAATGAATGTTTGCAGAGGGCCAATTCCCCCTTAGCACCCTCATATTCCCATTTAACTTCAGCTTCTTCTTTTCTCCAGGGTAAGACAACAGAACCAACATTAAATTAACTGAATTAGTTAGGGGAGATGATTTTGTTAGTTTTCTATATTAATTTACAATAGCATAGTAAATTGCTGACAGAAATGAGAGTAGTGAATGCACAAGTAAATCAGAAATGTTTCCCTGTTTCATTGCCAGCATCTGCACTTACCACATAGCAAGCATACATATATACACACCCACCCCCGCCTTGGAGCAGTTGGCCTGCTCTAGCTCCACAGATGTCCCAGGCTGTTACACAAGCCCCTGGGGCTTTCTGTCCCCATGCAGCAAGGGGATACCCTGTAGCAGCCCAGGCCACCCCCTTGCCATGGGGCCATCTCTGGTAGTCACAGGGTGTTCCTCAGGCCCCATCTCACCACCAGGCCCCTGTCTCACCACTCTCCCAGTTGAGGTACTTGAGGGGTGAATTGTCTGACCACTGCCAGCCTCCATTGATGTCCAGGTCATTCAGACCAATCCAGAGCGTGGAGCTGTACCCAGTCAACAGACCTGGAACCAACACAGCCAGAGGGGCAGAATCAGTCCCCCAAGCCCAGCTCAGTCCCCAGCTTGTCACCCCCCAAACCTGGGGCAGGCAGAGAAAACTGGCAGTGGCAATGCCCACAGTGCTATCAGCTCTGCCCTAGATGAGGAGTGCACAGGCAGGCTGCTGGAATCTCACCATTGATGTAGGTCTGCTCATGGATCTCTGTGATGCTCAGCAGGTTGGCCCCTTGCTGCTCACAACTATTCCAGGCTTCCCGCCATGACAGTGTCGACTGGAAGTTGAACTGGTAGCAGCTGTTTGTGAGGTGGTCCTTGTCCCAAAAGGTCTCACAGTCATTGCCTGTGGGGATGAGCAGGGTGAACACCCAACACAGATGCAAAAACCCCCCCAAATAACCCAGTAAGCCCCAATAACTTGCTGCTCTGGCACTGCAGACTGCTCGCAGGGGGAGAGGAGAAGCCTCAAAGTCCCCAAGAGGGATTGGTATGGGGTTTTATCTTTTTCCCATGGGATGTGTCCCCCTACTTACTCTTTATGGGGCAGAAGCCCCACCGCTCGTCCTTGCCATAGTCCTGGGTGGTGGCACACCAGAGGTGCCCATCCTCCCGCCCTGTGCTGGTGCACTCGTGAAACCACTGGTTGTCGTACTTGAAGGGGATGGTGCAGGGCTTCCCATGGGAGTTGCCCTGGATGGTGTAAATCTCTGAGGGAAAAGAGAAGCCCTTGCTTGAAGATGTGTCTATGGGGGCTGGAGGGAGATTTGGGGTGAGGGGTGCAGATTGACCCAGTGGGGGGGGGTTATGGGGTGCCTGGAGGCTTCCCACTCCTCATCACCCTGATCCTGCCTGGTTCTGTAGCCCCAGCAGGCTGGGACTGAGCTTCCCAAGCAGGACCGGATCACTGCAGCACCATAGCCTCAGCTCGCATTTTGGGGTTGGTTTGGTTATAGGATAACATTAATCCCAAAGAGGTGTTACCAGAGTAGGGCATGGAACACAGATCCTCCTCGGTGCCATATGTCCTCCACTGTGAGCCGTGCGCCTGGTCCCCCCTGTCCAGGGAGGAATTGCCCAGGCGGGTACCTAGATGCTGCGAGAGCTGCTCCCCAAGCCCACGGCAGCTCCAGCGCATGTTGACCGACTCGTGGTCACACTCGTAGGTGGCCAAGAGGTGCAGCCCTGCCGTGGCGTTGGCACCATGCCATGACATCCCCAGGCACTGCATGGCCCCGACATTGAAGAGGCGATTTCGGGAGACCCATTTCCACCACTGGGCTGGGGCACTGGCGTTGCAGCCCTTGGCCAGTCGCACCAGTGAGTCCTTGGTCTCCAGGCAGCACTGTGCACCAGTGTTGTAGATGAGAAAGACTTTGGAGTCTGGGGAGAGAGCAAATAGAAAGGGTGAAAGCATCACTGGGGATTCAAGTGTGTGTCATGCACGGCCCTGAGCCCTGACAGAACATTCTGGCTCTGTGCAAAGCAAGTTTTGGCATGCATCCCTGGGCACAGCACCCAGGATGCTGGGGACATCCACTTCCCTTCAGCACTGACTCAGGGTTTGCCCCAGTGCCCAGGCCTGCTGGTGGGCTCTGGGCAGAGTGACGTGGGTGGGTGTCTGTATCACCAAGGGTGGCTGTTGGGCATCAGAGCCAGCACAAAGTGTTCACCCACCCTAATCACATTGTTAGAGCAATTTAAAACTGACCTCCCATGGGCAGCACTTGGCTGCAGCATTCCCAGGCATTGCAATTATGCCAGTGCTGGAGAAGCCAATGGCTTTGGCACCAGCTGTCTGCACCAGGTGGAGAAAAACAGAGCAGGGAAACAGTGCATCTGTCACTGCTATGTGTGTTTGGGGACCTGCTGAAAACTGTGGAGCAAACAGGAACTGCTGGGGAAGGTCTCCCATCCTGTGAAGGAAAATGCCTGCACAGCCCCAGCTGCAGTCCCAGCAAATACAAAATGTCATGTCAGGACCCTCTGGAGTCCCAGCCCAGGCATTGGGGGCCAGAAGACAAGTGAGGGGAATTGCTGCGAGCAGAGATGCAGCTGAGGAGGGACGACAGGCTGAGATCAATCCCAGCTCCATATATGTCCCACAGTCCTCCATGCTGCCACAGGCCAACCATGCATGCTCAAGGAAATTCCCTGACCCCTAGCATTACTGGGGGTCATCCCACCATGTGACTGTACCCACCATGTGACAGTAAATCCCAGACACTGTGCCGGGACACGCTTCTCCAGGTGATGTGTCACGTTTAAAAGACACTTTATTTCTTCAAATTAGTGTTTCTAAGCTAAAAAGCCACCTCAGGGCTTCTCACTACCTCTTCTTGCTCCAACACCCCAGCAAGAATCTTCCCAAAGCACCACATCAACACTGACACTTTCGTTCTTTTTTTGTTATAAAACATCCCAATTTTTTCCACCACAAATATTCACCAGAAGTCCAAGTGAACTCATGGGTCTCACTATATTTAGCTTTGGTTTGCTTTGGTTTTTTGCCATTGTATGAATTTTTTGGGCTGAAAAGGTTTTCATTTCCTACTTCCCCACAACCTCACCCTACCCCAGCTCTGTTGTTACAGGCAGTTCTGGCACATTGAAGCAACAAACATCTTGGCTCACAGAACTTCTCTGCCCTGTGTAAGAAAGGGAAAAATAAGTGGAGGAAGACAAACATCCCCATTTCTTTTGGGAGTTCCAGCATCAACCCAGCTTTGGGCTAGCAATTATGTCAGAGACCCCTTCCCCAGCCCAGATGACATTTATTAGATGATGTCAAATAAACAAAAGTGAAGCTTGTTTGCAGGGCTTTATTTAATTTAAGGGAAATATTTCATTTCACTGAAAATATTTTAAAAATCATGGCAAGTGAGAAAATAAGAATCTAGACAGGGCTGATTCTGGCTGGCTGAAGCTCAGGTGCTGGTGTTTCTCCAGCTGGAACTGGCCTGATCCCAACCTGGACAGTGGGAGATCAGCTCAACCCCCACCAAACACCTTCTCCCCATGGCAGCACCACCCATGCCACTCCCAGCCCGTTGCTCTCCCCTTCCCACCTACAGTGAGGGCAGTGCAGCCCCTCTAGGGACATGGGGGTCTTTAAGCAGGTTTGGGTGATGTAGGATCAGTGGTGTGACCCACTGAAGCAGGATGAGGCCTCCCTGGGGCACAGCCTGAGGCCACAGTGGATCCTCTTGCAAGGAGCCAAACACCAGTGCTTTGCTTCTTAGAATGGAAAAAGCTGTTCTATCATGAGCATCACCACAGGGAGCATCAGCAACAGGAGACCCTTCACTGTTACCTGTGAGCCCTGTCTGTGAGCAAGAAAAATTAATATCGGGTTGGAAAAGCCCTGGAACAACTCAGGAATTGGTGTCAGGGTGCTCAGTGCCACATTGGGGCTGGCAGCCCTATGCAAGGGCCACACTCACCAGTGGCCCTGCAGTGGCACTGTGATCAAGGAAGCCATCCAGACTGGAGGGGGCAGGCCCAGGGCCAGAGAAGCACAAAATACCATTTTGCTCTAAAAAGAGAAGAGCCGGAGGTAGGAAATTATAGGCTATGGGATTTGGGCAGCCCCTGCCATGTTGCAAGCAGCTCAGCCTCTTGGCTCGAAGAAGGCAGGAGAAGCCATGCATTGTGTGTCCCCAGTGTCTGCTGGCCCATGGAGGAATGGGAAAGCTCCAGCACTAGCTCAGCCCTGGCACCTCCCCAGCTCCTCCAGCAAAACTGCTGTGCAAAACCACTCACTGTGCACTGCTGGTGTGGAGCTGGGGTAACAACCCACATGAGCTCAACACAAGGCAGCAAAGCTGTGCTTCCCCAAAAATACACATTTCTCTCCCTTATTTCTATGCAATTTGGGGTTGACTGGGTCCATGGTGGCCATGACATTGGCAGTGGTGCTTGGATAGGCTCCTGGGCACTGAAAGGAGTGTTCAACATTCCTGGATAGATGTGTAGTTGGGTGGGAGGAGGGAAATTTGGATCAATGGATCCCTTTTCCCAGACTGGTATTCCACAGAGCAAACCCAATCTTTGCAGGGGACAGCTCCAGAGGAGTATCCCAAAGGGACTGGGGATGTCCCCATCCCTTCCAGGGCCCGCTCTCCTGCACTGCCCTCAGCAGCCATGGCACAGCTATGGCTGGCTCCTTTCAGAGATGTTCCTCAGGTTTTGGTACTCACCTGTGGACCTGGAGTCACACAGGCAGAGCTTTCCAATCAGCCCTCAGTTATGGAAACCCACCCACGGCAATACCTGCAGATCCTTCCCAAAGAGGACTTGTCCTCTAGCACGGGACAAAGAGCACTGGAAAACGCAATCCTGCTGGATGTTCTGCCTGGGATCACCAAAATTAAATCAGGGCAGAGATTGGCATGTTCTGTCTCTTCTTCCTGCATCCTCCCTCTTTTGAGCAGGGTCAGCTCAGAGTAGATCTGACCCATCATATCCTGGTCCTCCTCCTCTGCAGAGGACTTGTGAAAGCAAAGCAAAATCCCACACACTTCCATCAAGGATGGTGTCTTGTCCCAGCTATGCAGCCACTGGGATGCTGCCGCCAGCCTACTGGTGGGATCATGGAAAGCAGCTGGTACTACAAGGCAGTGTGATGGTGGGGACGGGGGGAGTTGGGACTGAAAGCAGGAGACTAGTTCTGCCAGCAGAAACACTTTCCTCTCCCATGTGGGAAATACTGGGATGCTCATGCCTGAGAATGGAGGGAGAAACTGGCCTTGGCACTGGTGGCTGAACACTGCAGGGATGGAGAAGCTGCCATCTTTTGAGGCAACCCTCAAGGGAGCTTTTACACTCTGTTCTGGCTCCAGGTTCTTTTTCTCAATCAAAAAAAGCAAGTTCTCGGCCAGCAGAAAGCCTGAACTGAAGGAACTCAGCTCAACCCCTCCCACAACAGCTTTACCACCCCCAAGCAATTATGGAAAGCTTCACAACCAGCAATTCTGGGGACCATGGGCAGCACCGTATAAGAGAGGCCACAGGGACAGTAGACAGAGAAAGCCCTACAGAACGACATGGATGGGCATCCTTGGCACCACCCAGCCCCAAGCACATTCCAGCCCAGCGATGCACAACAGGACATCCAGAGCATCCCTGCTCCATTGCATTTGTCACCCTCCCATCACCAGCAATAAACACAGAGAGCAAATTCAAGAAAGGACTGAAGTTGCAGCTGGACCAGTTATCCAGGACTGTAGCAGCCCCAGGGCTCTGGCTGCAATTACAACTGAAAGCAAATGCTTTTCCCAACATGTCAGTGCTATGTCAGTTACCATATCCCTGCCAGCCCCTGCCACATCTTTGGCTCCTCTGTGAGGGTGATCATGGCACCATGTGACACCAGAGCCCCTCACAAACCTCTGGAACTCAGCCCTGACCTGCAGCTGCCCTGGCAAAGGTGCTCCCTGCCCTTGTTCTCACTCAAGGTTCCCCTTTATGTGGGATGTCCCAAAAAACACAGCTCCAAGTTGCTTGTGCAAGAGGCTGAGCACACCTGGAGCTACGGGGACTATCCCTCTTGGATGTTTCTGTGCTGCAGACACACCATGGATATGGTTTGCTCCAAACCACATGGTAAAGGCAGCAAAGCCTTGAAGCCCACAAGGTGCCCCAGTCATGCCAGCAAACAGCGCTCCATTGGCTCATGAGCTCCCTCAGGGGCTACAGACCCCTGTGCTAACTAACACCCTTATTTGGATTTGTGAGCCCAGAAAAAAGTTTTACCTGTAACATCCTGCAGCAAGAAACTCACCCTTCACTCACATGGTCCAGAAAGGAATCCCTGTTTCAGCTTGAACCTCCTTATGTAATGTGTCTCACCTGTCAGCAAACAGGGCATAGCAGCTCCAAGCCATCTACTCCAAACTGCCACTTTTTTGGCCCATTTTTGCAGCCCAAGGGTGAACAGTGGCTCTGAAACCCACACAGCATCGATGGGTGAAAAACTGTGGAAAGTGGTAACTCATTCACGATAAACATGGTAAGGATGCACCAAGTATGGGGGAAAGATCAGCAACAGAGAAGAAAAATTCCCCTGGAATAAAAAAAAAAACATAGAAAAAGATAACAGAAAAAAATGCAGACTGGCTGGGAGAGCTGGGAGGCAGTTCAGCATGGAGAAAATAAGTCTCCAGGGAGACCTTAGAGCCCCTTCCAGTGCCTAAAGGGGCTCCAAGAGAGCTGGACAGGGACTGGGGACAAGGGCCTGGAGTGACAAGATGGTGGCTTTAAGCTGAAGGAGGGCAGGGTTAGATGGCATATTGGGAAAAAATTCTTCCCTATGAGGGTGGAGTGGCTCTGGCACAGGTTGCCCAGACAATCTGTGGCTGTCCCATCCCTGGGAATGTCCAAGGCCAGGCTGGATGTGGCTTGAAGAAGCCTGGGATAGTGGAAGATGTCTTTGCCCATGTCAGGGGGTGGAAGGAGATGGTCCTTAAGTACCCTTTCAATCCAAGCCATTTTGGGACTCCACAAAGAACCAAAAATCGTTGCTCCTGGAACACAGGAGAGTTTCACTTGACAGAGCCTCAGCTGGGCCCAGCTTGCACAGCCCTGAGGAGAAGAGCAAACTGCTGGAATGGGGAGAGGTCAGCCTGATGATTCACCTTCCAGTGACATTTAGGAGGGCATGCCTCCCTGACCATGCCCAGTCAGCTCTGCTGAGGGATACAGCAGGGTCACAGAAAAGTCCTGACTCCATCTTGAATTTCATATTACTGGACAAATTATTCCTCTGGAGGAAAATCCCCTTCCTGGAGAGAAGTTCCCAGCAAAGCCCAGCTTCAGCAGTCAGTCCAGGCATGGCTGATGCCATCCTTATGGTCTTGGTGTGGAGAAGAGCAAAAAGCATAGCCATTGCCATGAAGAGCACCAGTTTTTGGCCCAAGGAAGGAGCCTGTACATTGTGCTACAGGCTGGGAATGGGAAACAGTGAGAAAAGCATCAGCTGTATCCATGGGAGCCCCCAACAGTAATGCTAGACCAGTAATGCTGCCAGTGATCACACCACACAAGAGCATTCCCAGCCTGCAGGGAGGACATCACAGCTGGACCTCCCCCCAGCTGCCTTTGGCATCAGAAACTCTGCGCAACTCCTTAGAGAGGAACTTCAGACTAAAAAAAATAAAGGGGAAGGAAATGCAGCCATACTGGCAGCCCCAGGACTCGTTTGGCTCAGGAAGGGCATCGGTCCCGTCTGCTCCAGAGCTGAGAGGAGACACAACCCCCACCCCCGATGCTGCTAAATTAGAGGTTTGCAGCAAATGAGCAATGATGCCCAACATCCCACAGACTCACCCAGTACCGCACAACCTTGGGGCTTGGCTGGGGCCAGACTTGCCAGAAGCAGATCTGGGTGCTCCAAACCAAGCTCCAGAATAGAAGCGGGTAGTTGTTGACTTGTTTTTTTAAAAAACAGACCTCAGGAAGTTAAGGACCTCTTGCTACAAAGAAGAAAGTGAAGCTTCTGACAGTCTGGTTGGGAGCATGGAGCAACAGGATGTGCACTTGGAGCTGAGAAACTCGTCTTGGCTGGCCCAGCAGTCAGAGAGAAGCTGCTGTTTATATAGTGGGAGCTGTATGAGATGAGCGCCTTACTTGGCTGCAACGATGATGGCTATCTACCACCCTGCTCACTCCTGCTGTCTCGGAAAGGTTTTGGAAGGGGGCCACATACTTCAGCCTCTCTGCAGACGTTAAGAAGCCCATTCTCCCAGCATCCTGGGACACAGATGAATGAATGCATTCCAGATGGGATGCCTGTCCCTGGGCAGCCCAAGGGACTAACCACGGCAGTAGCCACAAAGCAGACAAGAGCCCCAGAATCTGCCATCTGGTACTCAGAAAAGGATAGCAGGATGAAAATTTTCCCCAGTTTCTCCCTAGACTTGGCCCAGACTCCAGCCCTGCAGCAGCTGCATTCATCCAGAGGTTCTGACTCCCCGGGAATGTAGGGAAATGAAGGCAGCACCATCCACTGAATGGGTTCCGGCCAGGATAGAGGAGTGCAATGGACTCACTAAGAGCACAGTGGGAGAGGCAAAGGCTCCCTCCCAGGACACGGTGGCCAAACACTCACCCCTGAGCACTGCTCGGGCCCCAGATCTTCTGACTGTCCCCATTCCCTCACCCACCAGCATCCCAGAACCCCTGACCAGCAAACTAGCCAGTGGTGTGATGTGACATGCAGGACAGCCCTGACATGTCCTCATAGATAGGTGCTTCCAGCACAGTTGGCTGAAGACTTCTCAAATTTTTCAAAACTACTAAAGAAAACTCCTACCCAAATGATGAAAGATCCAAAGATTTCTCCTCCCTTGTTTGTCCAGTACCTAATGCTCCATTCTCCTAATGTTACTTCCCTGAGCACTGTCTCTGGACAGGGACCCCCCTATTCACCAAACCCAAGAACATTCACACTACCAGGAGAAGCCTCTGGTGTCCCACATACATTTCTTTTTGTAATTTATATTGACCAAGAAACTTCCCACCAAGTGCCCTTCACCTGCCTCATGCCCAGCACTCCCAGACCAGGCATTAATGGGGCCATTTCTACAGAGCCTCAAGTTGCTGTGTCTGGATTCAGGTGAAGGAATGGGAAAAGCTCAATCTGTCTATTCCACCTCTGCACCATCCTGCAAACAAGGCTGTTTGACATGGAAAATACCATATGCATCCCTATTGTGACAGCAAGAGGTGCAGTGCATGACTGAGCAGTGGGATGGAGGTGATATTGGAAAATATCCTGTGCCCCCTGAAACAGCCAAACCTTTGCTCCTAGACTAAAGAGTGCTCCCAGGAATTTGCAAGTCAATCCACTAATCATTTTCTAATCCTTAGAAAATTACAGATGGGTTCTTTAAGAAAAAGAGCATCTGTGTGGGTCTCTTTTGGGCTCCAAGCAATCTCAGGAATGAGAAAAATGTTGATGCTCTGTGAGCTGCACACAGTTCAGATTAATTAAAATCCTGCTCCTCACTGCACATCAAGAATCAAATTTTACAAATTGCTTATATAACCCTTCAGGAAATGCTGGCTTGGGATGGGCTGGAGTGGATGGGAGGGTGGCCACCACTCCCACTCCCACCCAAGATCCAGCTGCATTCATGGAGCTAAGCAGGGCATGATAATCCAGTGGGTAACACTGGGACCTGTGGCAGAGCTGGACCCCTAAAGCCTTCCCTTCCCTGCTCCAAGCACCCACTGAGGCAACGGGACCAGAGCCTCTTGTGATGGATTTATCATCTGGAAAAAATTATTTAGTACAGAGGGATGATAACACACTCAGCACACACTTGCTTTGATTTTGGGGCAAAATATTTCCTTGGAAAATACTTAAGGTAAGTAATACTGAAGGAGAGTGCCTCTGCCTGCAGGGAAAGGTGCAAAATCCAGCCAGAGAGAAAATAAAACCAGAGAGAAAAATCTGCAACGTGGCTTTAACCATCCCTGAGACTTAACTCCTGAAAACGCCTTCGCACATGCTGGCAAGGAGCACCTCCCCATGGGAAACCTCCTGGTGTCTCCACACCAGCTGGCTGGCTTTAGGGGAAGGGAACAATTTTGCATGGAAGGTTAAATTAAATCTCTTTTCACTCTTGTCATTCTTGCACAAGCACTATCCCCAGCCCTGCTGCTATGTCCCAGGGGCTGCTGTGGATGCAGACAGTGGGGAGGTGAGGTCTGCACTGTCCCTTGTGCCCTGCCACACTCCAGCAGCAAAGTTAACACCTCTGACCCCTTTTCCTGCTCCCAAACAGGCTGAAGAAGATCAAGACATAATTTTTTGGGGCTGAATTTGCCATGCAACAAGCTATTTCCATTAGGAAGGGGGAAATGGGGGGAAAATTCATGCAAAGGCTGCTCTGTTTGCTCTACAGACTGTACATTCTTTCCAGATCCCTTTTGCGTTCTCTCTTGCCCTGCAGCTGACATGGTAGAACCTACACAGAGCACTGGATAGGGAAGGCAATCCAGCACTAAGCCCTGGCATTGAGACAAGGACTTTGTCTCAATGGCAGGATGGGAGCTGCTGCCTTAGTTTCCCTGGGAGGCATGTGGGTGCCCACACAATGCTGCACAGATGGGTCAGCTGGAGGAGATATCCCAGCAAGGGGCCACAGACCTCCTGCCAAGAGCTCTGCTCCACCTTTCTGGCTGTCCTGGAGGTGAGGGTTTGGCACAAACCTCTCAAGGAAGCAAGAGCTCCCCAGGGGAATCAGTGCTGCCTGCTGGGCTGGCGCCCACTGAAAGTGTCCTTGGAAACAAGGAACCCTTGGGACTATCCCATCCTGATCCCAAACTCCCAGTGAGGATCCTCTCTGAGCTGCAAATGAGCCAGGTGCTGGAGGATCCTGGAAGTGGCACCTTCATTGGTATGATCCTCTGCCACTGGGTCCAAAGCAAGACTGATGCAGGGCAGGAGCAGCTGAAAGTGGCGATGGAGAGGAGAAAGAACTGAGGGCGCTCGGCACCAGCAAGGCACGAGTGACACAGCTCTGTGGGCTGGCGGCCACTGAAAGCTGCCTTGTTCCTCACCCAGGCCCGGCATGGGGTCGGCTGCCACCGTGTTCCCGCCCCACAGCCAGGACAGAGGTTCCTCTGTCCTCAGAAGTGCCAGACCTGGATCTCACTGACATTTTTTGGGATGAAACAGGCCATAATCAGCCTGTAAAGGTAGCAAAACCTTGTTGAAACAAAGAAACCCCCTTAAATCCCACAGAAGGAGGAATCCACGGCCCTCAAGTAAATTATGGGGAGGTCTAACAGGAATTTCTGTGGAAAGTCCAGCTGAGATATCCACAAACAGCAGCAAATCCTCACTGCTCTTTCAAATGCCGCAGGGTACAGGGGTCTCCTTTCCCGTTGCTTCCTGCTTTCTCCATCTCCCAGCCAAGCAGTTTCTCCTCTGATCCCAGAATGGATTCCTTGCTTGGCATGGAATTGCTGCCCACTGTCATCATGTCCATGACTCTATGTTTGCCCCTTGAGTGAGGCGGTTCAGCCCCAGACACTGTGAGACTGGAAAAGAAGTGAAAGCAAGGGGGCAAGGGGAGGTGGAGTCAGTGGATCAGTGTGCTCCTATGCTGCCATTCCAATCTGTTTTGGATTTGCTAAATGTGCTCTGATAAAATAGGCCAAGGGCTTACAGTTGACATTTTCAGGCAAAAGTAGCCAATTTTGCTTTCTTTTGAAATTTAAAAATTTTATCAATAGAGCCAAAACAATTCAAGGAAGCCCCAAAGACAGTTTCTTAGTTCTAGGCTAGACTGTCCTGGGATAAAAAGGATCTCAAACGCCAATTTCAGGGACCATACAGAGAAGCCTCCAGAGTCTGGCTCATGGTGCCTTCAGAAGGTTAAAAAAAGATAAAATACAACCCCTTGACTTTACTGTGAGGAGTTACTAGGGAAAAAAAAAAAAAAGTTTGCAAATACCCACTCGAGCCCCGACCCCGGGGGGCACTTTTTCATAAGATTAACACTTCAGGAGAGGGGAGGTGGTCAGGATGGGAGAGGGCGCCAAGCTCCAATAAACCCCTTCGGTACCTTCCCGACCTCCCGCTCCGCGAACTGCCCTCCCCGGAGAGACAAAGGGCTGGAGCGGGGCCGCGGAGAGCAGCGGGCCGGCGGCCTCCCCCCCCGCCCAGGAGCTCCCCTGGTGCCCCCCTCCTCGGCTGCGGAAGCATTTCCGCCGGCCTCGGCCGGCGCTGCGTGGCCGCTCGGCGCGGGGAGTTAAACTCAAGAGTGATGAAAGGGAGTGAAAACGCGGCGGAACGGGAAGAAAACACGGCGCGACCAAACTGGAGAAAACAAAACGCGGCAAAAGGCACCACGACCGGAGAGGGATGGAGTAAAACAATCCGTAGTAAAAGCAAATAAAACATTCAGCTAGGAAATAAGCCACGGCGATGTGATGCGAGCTACAGCGAAGCGGCCACCCCCCC
>VYXF01006267.1:93905-139645 GCA_013397295.1 Polioptila caerulea | reverse complement strand
GGAGGGAAAGAAGGGGGGGAAAAAATGTTACAAAATAAAGTAAGAAAAAAACCCGAGGCGTGCGCGCCGGGCTCAGACACTGCGTCAGCAGACCGGGGCCCGACCCAGCGGCGGCGAGAGAGCGGGGCGCGGCCCGAGCCCGGGGGTTCTCCGCCCGCTGCAGCGCATCGCTGGGGCAGGTCTGGGGGTGAAGCGAGGGAGTGGCAGAAGCGAAGGCAGCTTGGCCAGGGCGTCCGTGCAGACGCCCCGGGCTAGCTGGCTCCCCCAACAGAGTACCCCCACAGCCCTCTCCACACTCCGGGGGGCCGCGATGCCTCGGTACGGGTTGGAAGGTGTGGAAGAGATGCCCGCGGTACCGCCAGTCCCGCGTCAGGTTCCGCTGCGGGTCCTCAGCGTGGGACCCCATCTCGCCGGGGAGAGCAGCCAAGGGCTGCCGTGAGCTCCCACCACACTTCGTTGCATGAACCTCTGGGTGCTCGGCGGAGTTATTTCGTCCCAGGCACAGCCAGCCCAGCTGGATCCTCTTCCATGCAACCCTGTGACACAGAGCTGGGCAGCTCTGTGGATGCTGAAACTGGACACAGCTCACTGCACCTTCCACCACAAGCTCAGTTCCTCCAGCCATGGGGTGCTGGTGCAGCTCTCCAGCTACTGGTGCTCTGCTGAGGGCATGGCACGAAGAATAATAATATATGATGCAGGTATATCCCACATCCAGGAGCTGGACATAAAAGGCTTTTAAAAACTTTTAAAGAATTTTTGAACTTTTATTTTTATACCACCACTCCAGCAGGGCTGCCCATGGTGCCAGAAGACACCCACAGAAGGCAGTATACATGGAAAACACTGGAAGTTGGCATATTCCTGGCTTTCTATATCCATTTGGTGCATTTGGGTGATGCTCATGGCGCCCATTCTTGTGGGAGCATCTCTGAGGGTGTGACAGCCTCATCTCCTCGAGCTCTCCTGGGTTTTGAGCAGTGCAGAGAGGTTCAGTCAGTCCTTGACACACAGACTCTGCCATAAAAATTCAGGGGAGATGATGCTTTTGATGAGATCAAGCTGATGGCAGAGCCCCCTTGAGCAGGGAGCAGGATCTGGCCCTAAGATGGCACAAACCCCTGAGGGGGTGAGGAATGGGTGTTCTGTTCTTCAGAAAATGAAGGAATTTGTTGTTTCCTAGCAAGGCAGGAAGGACTTTCAAGCCAGTGCCAGGATGGGCTTTGGGGACAAACCCTCTGTGAGGGCTAATTAAGCACATCAGCACCTGGGCTGCTGGTTTTTCTAAAGCAAGGATTATTTTTAATTGCAGCAGCACTGAGAGAAAGGCCTTGCTGTCCTCCATGGCTGCCACAGGAAACAAGCATGACAACCCAGAGGAGATGAACGAATCATCCAGATCCTCACTCCTATCCTGAAAACTTGGAGACCACTCCAGGAGGATGCCACCCACTGAGACACCAGTGGCTGGACATGATGGGGCTGTGAAGTCCCGTGATTGGGACCATCCACCCATCCCGGACAAACCTGACATCCCTTCCAAGGAAGTTGTACCCATCTGAAAGAAGGAACATAGCAGAGTCAAAAGGCTTTGGATCCCATGGAACATTGCCACTTCCTGGCCTGGTTCATCCTGTGTCTTGGAGGCCTCTATGCTGCATGTGATTAGCAGATAATTAGCACTTCTTAATTAATTTCTTCAACACAGGCCAACAGCTCCTTACCTACTCTCCTGCTAATCTGGTTTAGTGCCAGTTGAATTGCTACTCAACAAAGTGGATCAGGAGGATATGTGTTTTTCTCTTGGGACAGTTTCCAGGCTGTCTGACCCCTCTGGCCCTAATGAGTTGCTGCCAGACAAGGACAAGGGGACATGGCTGTGTGCAGGGGATGGCAGGGTCAGTCAAAGGTCAGGATACTCAGCAGGTTGCAAAATATGTCACCAGCGTGGAGTGGGACTCAACCATAGAGGTGGTGGAGAAATCCCAGATATGGAGCTGGGGTGCTCAGTGGCAGTGAGGCACCCCAAGACTTACTAAGTTTGGAGCTGTCATGGGGCACATTTGGTATTTGCCTGTGCCAGAGGCATTAAAGGAAATTATTTGGGGACATGTGGACAGCATCTGTAGCCTTCAGATTTTCTGAAGGAAGGATCTGGCCACTTCTGAGGACTGGTAGGTTCTAAGGGTCTATTTATTGTATGACCAGGGAAGCAGCATGTTCTGCTCTGTTGCACTCTTCTAAGGGTGTTCCCCCCAGCCTATGGCTCTCTGCAGGACTGAGGGCTCCAGGAGAGAAAAGCCCTGCCTGTGGGCAGCAGCTGGTGTGGGGACTCTGGTTTCAGGGGCCTTGCTTTGCTGGGGACCAGCAGCACCTGCCAGGTTCTGCCAAGAGCTCAGTGTTGCCTCAGCCTCGTCCTGGCCCCAGATAGGACTGGTTGGGCCAAGAGCAACACCCACCTGGCAGGCGTTGTGCACTGAGGTCACTACTTGGGGAAGAGGCTGTCTTGGCGTCTGCTGGCTCCTTCTCCCTTGCGCCAGCAGCAGCAGCAAATGGCCACGTTGCTCTCTCTGTTGGAGACAGGCAGGAACAGCCAGTCCAGCTCCCTCTCCAAGCTCCAGACTTTGCATTGCAGGCAGCAAGGGTCTCCTCTTGGTCTGGGATGTGGGGTTTGGTGGGGAACCAAATGGGGGTACAGCAAGGGACGCATCCCCAAGCTTTGCATTTGCACCCTTCCCTCTGGGGACAAGCCTGGGGACACCATGTGGGGGTTCAGCTGCTCCACAGCCCTAGGCATTTTGGTTGTCATTGGGGCCCCATTCTGATGCTCCTGTGGGCTTGTTTTTGTCATTAGGGTTCAAAACTGCGAGAGTGGTCTTGGTGCTGGCAGCTGAGGCTCCACCAAGCAGGGAGTGTCAGACACACCTCCTTTTTGCTTCCGGTGCTCCTCCCACAGGAGTCGAAATACAATGTTTAGGATCAGCCCCTGGACACGCAGCTGCAGGTAGAGGGATGCTGGCCAAAAGGAAGGGCCCTTCCCTTGCCTTCAGTCCAACTGTCCCTTTGGCTCTTGCAAGAAGCAGATGGAGCTTGGCCAGGGTCCCTTAACATACTTGGTCAGCCCTATTACCCCTGACCTCCTTCCCAACTTTGCTGTCTCCCCGTGCTGCAAAGGGGGTTGCTTTGTGGGCGCCCCACACAGAAGCTCTCAGAGTTCTTTGCTGCTCTGTCTTCAGCAGCTCTGAAAAGTCAGGGAAGTTCAAGCTGCAAATAATTTATTAAAACCAGATGTGCTTGCTCAGAGCTGCCATGAGGAATTTCAGGGCGCTCCAGCCTTGTGAGGGCCAACACCAAGATCCTGGCCTTCTGCTGCGGGGGTGAGACAAGGCTGGGGGCTGCCCAAGAAGAAGTGCTGCCTTCTGAGCCTGTTGCCCCTCCTTCCTGCCTGGCCTCCCCTGGAGGGCTCCTGGAAAGCGGAAAAGAGGGAATTCCAGCCATTTAGAAGAAATTTGCCTTTTAGAAAAGCACTTTATCTGCATGACTCAAGAGCAAATTGGCGGAACTGAGCTGCAGAGTGGAGAGGGAAAGCAGCTGGAGAGCACTGGAGGACAGCACAACCTGAACAGCATCTTCCTCCTGCTGGGACCAGGTATGGGACCACAGAGCAGAGATCTCACCCTGTTCCCTGTCCATTTCCAGCAAGAGCAGTATGGTCCAGTTGGCCCCGAGTGCTTGATTTCCACCTCTCCCACTGCCTTACCTCATAGCCATGAGCATGTCCCCTTCCACTTCCATCCCTCACCAGTTCCTTTAGCCTGGAGGGGTTTTGGCATCAACCCCAGCCACTCTCCTGAGTTTGGGTGTGAGTGTGTGGATTTTCAGGATTAGCAGGAGCTGGGATGAGCCAATGCTGAACAAAGCAGGTTTGGAAGTCCTGATCCTGATGCAGAGTTGAGCCAAGAGCAAGGCAGTTGCTGACAGGGCAGCGCGTGCTCATGGCTCCCACGTAGCCGGTGCCTTCAGGCAGGAGAGGACAGGGCTGAGCAGAGCTCTGGATTTTTTCTTCCTCTGAATGCAAAGCAGAGCCAATCACCTTGTAACTTTGCTGCTGGTGTTTCCCAGGGCAGCCCAGGTAGGAACGGGAGATCTGGCCTGAATATGAGGCTGAATGAGGCTCCCTACCTTAATCCTGGTGCTACTTAACAGCATCCCTGCATTTTTATCTTCATTCCAGTGTTTTTATCTCCATCCCTGTGTTTTAACTCTATTTGGACCATGGCACTGCTCTGCACCATCCCTGCAGCCCAAACAAAGGAGGCTAGGAAAGCAGCTCCTGGCCAGGGCTGCCTGGGGGCTGGTGAGCCCTACCCCACACTGTTGGGGCAGATGGTGGATAACCTCTATTTTCAGGTTTTCCTGAATCAGCTCGAAGCATTTGAGCCTTCCCTTCACTGAATGTGTTTGGAAATGAGTAGCAACACTGTGAGTGAAACACAAGCTGCAGCTGAAGGTGGAGGAAGAAGAAAGACTACAGTAACCCATCCCAGGAGGAGATGCAGGCTGGGAGCAGAGAAGAGCACACGGAGTTGGTGGCATCATGCAGCTCCTCACCATTAGCACATATCAGCAGCTTCTCCTGGCCTTCACAGTCCCACGCAGATAAAGCACGGAACGGGAGTGTGTCTCAGGCTCACTCCCAGAACAGACAATACTGTCCTTGTGGCCAAAAGCCTGCTCCTGGCTGTGAATGTAGCAAGGGGAGGCCCAGATGCTCTGTTTGGCCTTTTGTCCCCACCCAGGGTGATGGCCAGGGGGGTACCCAGCTGTCCCTGAGGGCAATGCAGGGGCCATGGAGAAGCAGAGACCACAAGCAAAGCCATGTGCAGCCGTGGAAATCAGCATCTCAGTGCAAGATGCATCAGCATGTGGTAGCAAAGGTTAGGTCCAGGCTGGGTGGAAGTCAGGGCTGTGCCTAATTATGCTCCCAAAACCTCCTCTCCTCTATGCTGGGAGTAGGAAGGTTTAGGTTAAGGCTGCTTAACTGTACTACTTTCTGTAGCACCCAGAAAACAACATCCTCCAGCAGCAGACCCCAGGCAGACACTGGGAGCAGTTGCAAAGCTCACATTACGGGTTTGCCAGGTCACAAAATAAACTGGGATTGGCCCATTTAGCAGAGGGAAGCTCATTTGTATGTAGCATGACTCCCCACTGCGAATGTAGGAGCCTACCTGCTGCTGGACAATGCTGCTGCTGCTGATGCTACTGAAGCACCATTGTTGCCTCTTCTGGCCCAAATCTGTGTCACATCATCTGAATTGGAACAGGGGCTAAAAAATGATCAATTGCAGCAGCAGGGAGGGAGCCGAGCTTGCTCAGTGTTTGGTTTCACTTGCACTTCACTGAGTTTGACTTCAGGCACAGTGAAGGTCAGGTCAGGTTTGCAGAGTAACCTGGGGCCTGCTAACTGTTCACCTAAGGAAGAAGCTCTGGAGGCAGTTAGGGCCCTGGCTCCTCGGGGATGCCTGGCGATGCCCAACACAGTGGCTCCACATGCGTGTGGAGGCACTGGATGTGCCACGGGCCCCAGCGCTCCCCCACTCCAGATACAAAAAGACTCAGTATCTTCAGCTGCCAAGGTCCTTTTCATTTTCCGTTATGTATTCTTGTAAAGCTGACAAGGCCCAGTCCCAAGAAATTAAAGGAGCTGAGTTTCATCACTGCTGAGTGCGGTTATTGTGGGTGACTGAGAGCGGAGACTTGGGTGTGCATGGGCTGGGGAGTGGATGGGGGGTTGTGACCCACTGATTTTTATCAACCGAAAAGGTGGTTTTTTATGTCCTCAACATATATGGCTTCTAAAGGCAGCTGCTATTTTACAGGAAATGAGGGACAAACCCACCTCAGCTTTCTAATTTACGTTCCAGGACAAGATCAACACCAGTAACTAAGTGACTCAGTAATTTTCAGCAATTCTCCTTCTGATGCAGAGATCTCACTGCTCTGAGCTACAGAATGCACCCTTCCTCCATCCTTCCTCATCCTGTCCTGTGTCATCTCTGTGCAGCCACTGTAAGAGAGCTCATGCCAATGGCAAGAGCAGAAAAACAGTAAAAGCCAAGCAAATCAGTTTCTTAAAACTTATTTTAATATCCATGTCTCATCTGTTGGGTAGAGCCAAAACAGTCTGGCCTGGTTTAAGTTACAAATTCTTCATACACTTTAAGTAAATGAACAGTGTGGCAATAGGGTCTGTTATTGAAAGTGAAACCCATCTTAACAAGGGAAGTGTTGCAGCCAGAATTCTACCAGGATTCTTCTTCCCTGCTATCAACTCCAAAGGCCGTCACTGTCCCCTGGCCCTAGATGGGTGTCGCACAGCAGGAATGAATGCTTCTGACACAAAACTAATTACACCCACAGAGATGCACACACTGGCTGGCCAAGAAACAATGGGACCAGGATAGAAAAAACCCTTTTAGAATTCTCCCAATGTGGACAGATACCAAATCACCAGTTTCGGCAAATGGGATGAAGCATCAACCCTGATTTCTCCTGACAGAGGCTGAATAAACATGTTGAAGCTGCTTGCTGGACAATTAACTTGTGGCTTAGAGCAGCAGGCATGGAAAGGGCTAAGAGAGGATGGCTGGGGATTTAAAGATGCAGTATTTCTGTTCTTTGTCTAAAACACTACAGCAGTTCAGACACCCCCTTAAATACAGCTGCAAGGGAGTAAATCCAATTAAAAGCCCAAGAGTCACTACAAAAATAGTAAGAAAAACAAAGCAGCAGAGTTCTCCACTTCCCTGGCCTGTTGCTTGATTCCAATAGACTGCTCCATTTATCAGTTAGCAAGTTCCTGATCAAGTTTAAGCACAGTATTTGCAGATGATGGCTTACAATAAGGCAGACAAGTGGCAGTTCTGAGTGCACAACAGAGAACAGCACTTGCCAGGAGATACCACTGGGGTAACAGAGCCACGCAAACAGCCCACAGGCTGCCACAGCTGTGGATACAATCCTGGAGTTGTCCCACAAAGGATCAACCCCCCAGCCCACAGTGGTCCAGGGACTGCGCTGGGAAGTGCACAGGGTGGTTTGTTTTTTAACCACCATCCTGAACTGCAGTAGTGCAGTGCTCATCTCCATCTACCCCCCCACCCCCACCTCCTGGGACAAACCCTGCTCCTCAACACTGCATCTTTAAATATTTCTGGCTAAGAACTCCTGCCACATGTTAAGAGCACTCCAACCTGGCTGCCACATGTTCAATTGCTGCGCTTTTTGTGTTTTCAGTTTTCCTTCAGTGTGGGAGAGAAAAGGAAGCAGAGTGGGAGGCTCCCATTTCACAGCAGGCAGGCAGATCCAGCTGAAGGTACAAGACTCCTCCAGGCAGACTACAGGAGGGAGACAATAATTAGGGTGTTTGCTCCTTTCAAGAACATTATCTCATTCCCTGCCATCTGCAATTGGATGCGGTGATGGCAGCAAGTTTCATGAGTCAGCAAGTTTGGAAAGTGTTAAGGAAGAGAGGAAGCTTTGCTGCCAAGTGACACAGCGGAGAGGAGCAGACAGGTCTTCAGCTTTGGAACGCTCTACTATGAACTGGATTAGGAGAGAGCTATGTGGTCACAGATCACACCAGTGACACCTGAGCTATGCACCAAGCCCTGTCCGCTCTCTGCCTGCCTGCCAAGATCAGGCTCACAAGTGTGGAGAGCTTGGTATGAGCATGATGGGCTGGCTCTGCAAAAACAACAGCACTTCAACACATTAAAAGGTGTAACCGTTGTGAGAGCAATGAAGCAGCAGCTGAGACCTTGTGGCAGCCTGAGCTGTGACCCACTCTGATCACAGAGCGACGCAGGCCTGCTCTCCCAGGGCTTCACCACCCTCCTGAGAAGGTGAATCATTCCTAAGAGGCCACCCCAAAGGGGCAGAAAGCTGCACCATCTGCAAGAATGGACACTGCCACAGACCTGCTAATACGGGTTTCACTGAGACCAGAAAACTGTTTTCTTCCAAAAAACTGTTATTTTTAAAAAATTGAAATTAATTAGGGGTAAAACACTAACTCTAGTGCCATGAACAGGCAGGATCAACTTTTTTCCCCTCCAAAGGGCAAAGAGTCATATACCATCCCCAGCTGAACCTTGGTGCTTCGAGCTTTTCAGGAGATGTTACCTAAACTTTATTAAAAGAAAAAAGAACAATGTTTAAATATCAACACTGGACTAGCCCAGTCTTTTTTCCAAAGTCCACATTCTTCATATGAAGCACACACGGTGTCCTGGATTTCCCAAGGCTGCATGTTCAGAAGTTCACAGTACATGGAACCATGTCTTTTGGTATTTTTTCTTGAGTTTCTCCTCCTTGCTCAGAGCAGCCACCCTTTTGTGGTCACTGACTGGATAAACCTCAAGCCATCTCCTATCCACATGGCTTGGCCTAGATGCCAAAGGCTTTCTTGATGAGAGTTGATGTTGTCATGCTCTATGGATGGAAAAAAGCAAGAAAAAAAAGCACCTGGTACAGGTTTCTTGAGACCCTTGTGGATTCCTCTGTTCCAAAGGTGTTTCTGAAAGTCTTTTTGATGGTTTCTCAAGCAGTTTTTGGCCTATTACTCTGTCTCAGTTTGAAGAGCTGTTATTGGATGATCCAGAGGTTGATGCAATTGCAGCTCCAGCTGGGCTGCTTGTGGACACAGATTTGCGGATGTGAGGCAGCAAGTAGGGGTCACAGGCCAGCTGCTGGACATCTATTCGGTCTTCCTTTCGATAGGCCAGGCACCTCCTGATGAAAGCCTGCAGCATCCCAAAGCCAAAGCAAGAATTAGTTTTGTGTAACAGAAACAGGAAGCTTTTTACTTTTTGGGAGCGGGCCCAACATGACAACCCCAGTGCCGAAATTCCTTCCCGAAATTCCCATTTAAGGGGCCCCGACAACATCCTCAAGGCCCCAGTGCATGTTTCCAACGTGGTCAGCAAAGACATTTTAGAAGAGACTGTCCACAAGGGAAAGGAGGACACCCAACTCATGGTAGAGGCCGAGGTTGCCCAAAAGGCAATTACCACAGACCACAGCCAAAAAACTGCCAATGGAGCACGAGGTGGCCTTGCACTATGACACAAGTGCCCAAGCCATGTCTATCGTCACAGAGAATCAGGTGGCCCAAGCAACCATCAGCGACAACAGGACAACTTGGGCCCAAAGACCGTCCCTGTGAACTATTGGTTCTAGGAAACTGCCTGTCAAGGACTGAGGGGTTTTTTGTATTACTATCTGTACGGTCAGTAACATCATAACAGGAAATTACAGTTTTAGCATTGTCTCCTGATCCACCCTGTTTTATACCTCAGGAACTGATCATAGCACAAGCCATACTGCTCCCTGAACCAGATGTTGCTAAGACTGCAGAAGTAATGTGGACACAGGTAATTAGCCCCAATTGACCAAAAATTACCTGCACTTTAGAACTCAATAATGAAAAGATTATTTTAACAGGACTTGTAGATAAAGGCGCAGACATGACAGTCATCTCACGCTCCAAATGGCCTCCTAACTGGACCATTGCAGCTGCTGCAGGAACGTTGTCTGGGATCAGTGGAGACAGTGACAGTTTCCGAAGGGTGGAATTGATAAAAATTAAAGGACCCGACAATCGCATTGCCACAACTAGATCATTTGTGGTAAGAACTAAGACAAATATGCCCATAGTTTTATGGGGAAGAGACACGCTGATGCAATGGGGGATCTGCCTAGAGACAGATTTTTAATTGAGGCCATTGAGCAGCGTAGCTGTCTAAAACTAATGGCCCCTCCCGGAAGAAAAACTGGCTGCGCTAAACTCTCTAGTAGTGAAACAACTTGAGAAAGGACATATAACACCTATCAACAGTCCTTGGAACACCCCCATTTTCATTATTAAAAAAGAGTAACAACAAATGGTAGCTCCTACATGACCTCGGAAAGGTCAATGAGGTTATGGAAGACATGGGTGCTCTCCAACCAGGTCTCCCTTCACCAACCGTGATTCCCAAAAACTGGCAATTGATCTGAAGGACTATTTTTTTGACATATCCTTGCACCCAGACGATGCACCTTGCTTTGCCTTTTCTGTTCCAACAATTGATAGGCAAGCTCCTCTCCAGAGATATCACTGGACCGTACTTCCTCAGGGTATGAGAAACAGTCCCACGATATGCCAGTGGTTTGTGGCCTAAGTTTTAACACCAATCCGTGAGGTTCATCCACAGGTCATCATACACCACTATATGGATGACATCCTTTTCGCTGCCAAGGATACCTCGACCCTGGATGCAGCATTAGCAAATACCCCCAATGCCATTCAGCAGGCAGGATTGACCGTTTCAAAAGAAAAAGTACAAAAAATTCTCCACGGAGGTATTTAGGATACCAGATTTCCTCACAGACCATAAAGCCATAACCTCTTCAACTCAATGAAAACCCCCAGACCTTGCACAATATGCAGAAGCTTCTAGGTACCATCAGCTGGGTAAGATGCTTGTTTGTAATCTCAAATGCAGACCTGGAACCATTATTTGCCTTACTGAAAGGAGACACAGCTTTGGACTTCCCGAGACACCTAACAACAGAGGCAAGAAATGCACTAAATAAAGTATCTCAGGCAATACAAACTCGGCAAGTACACCAGATGGACCCCCTACTACCCTTTTTGCTTATGATTTTAGGAAAGAGACCCCAACCATATGTGTCATGGGTAAAATATAATCAGGGGTGTGTTATTCTATTACCATCCGTTGGAACTATGTAATCTCTCAACGACTCATCTGATAAGGAATCAGCAAGAGCAATTTCCTTATCTCTCCCTTGACCCCTCCTCCCTCCAGGGATAGGTCTTCTGTTAATGGGCCATTGAGTCCACTGATAAACTTACATCATCCCATTGGGAAATGCTAAATCTGTGGGGGGGGGAGCCAAGCCCTTCTATCTGGATAAAAAGCCTGAAAACTGAGACCTCAAGCAGCCCTTCACTGGACTCTCAGAGGAAGGACAGGCCCGTCTTTCACCACTGGACCTTCAGCGGAGAGCTGCACCTTTTCTGCAGGATTACCACTTCAACAGAGCCACAACTGCTACTCCAGGAGGACTGCAGCCACCACTCCAACTGGACTGCTCCAACAGGACACTTCAACAGGGTGTCAGGTTGTATTCGGACTCTGTCAGTGATTTTACCCCTTTTCCTTCTCATTGCATATTTCCTTCTTTTATTTTCCCTTTCCTAATAAATTGTATTTCTGATTTGAAGTATCCCACTGGTTTTGCTTTTCAAACCAGAACAATATGGTTTAATCTTTCAGTGGGATCCTAAGTTACCCGACTCTTTGTTAATTTTAGAATGGGTTTTTCTTTCTCATCAACCAAATAAAACCATCACCATGTAGCCTAAAACGATGGCTCAGCTAAACATAAGAGCCAGATCTCGCTGACTCTCCCTGGCTGGAGATTTTTCTGTTACCTTTCTTCCTTTAACCTCTACTCATTTAAACTGGCTTCTACAAGAATCAGAACACCTTCAAATAGTTTTAGAGAACTACCTTGGTCAAATTTCTATCCATTATCCTGAACACAAGTTTTTCTGATTTTAATCTAATTCCTAAACCTTTAAAAAGTGACCAGCCCCTCAAAGCCCTTACATTATTTACAGATGTAAATAATCAAGAAAATCACATAAATCAGTAATTACTTGGCAAGACCCAGAAACCAATAATTGGCAAACAGATACTGAAATTGTTGAAGGTTACCCCCAAATTGTAGAACTGACTGCAATTGTTAGAGCATTCTCTAAATTTCTTTCTTCTTTTAATTTAATTACAGATTCAGCATACGTAGCAGGGATTGTAGAAAGGGCTGAAAATTCATTTCTGGAAGATATTGATAACAATCAGTTGTATTCTTTGCTTAAAAATCTGATTTTTTTTTTTCCCCAAAGGCAGCACCCTTATTTTATTATGCATATCTGTTCCCACACCTCTTTACCGGGACCATTGACACAAGGTAACATTCAGCTGGATACACTTGCCATGGCTGCAACAAACAACACCACCAAATATCTTTGAACAGGCAAAGCTTAGCCATACATTTTTTCATCAAAATGCCTATGCACTGCACAGAATGTTTAACATCACCAAAGACCAAGCCAGAGTGACTGTAAGTATGTGCCCCAGTTGCCAAAAGACCTATTTACCATCTATAGGGGCAGGAGTCAATCCTAGAGGACTCCAAAGTCTACAAAAACGGCT
Organism: Polioptila caerulea; assembly: GCA_013397295.1. Classification (NCBI taxonomy): domain Eukaryota; kingdom Metazoa; phylum Chordata; class Aves; order Passeriformes; family Certhiidae; genus Polioptila; species Polioptila caerulea. The sequence goes on along the minus strand of VYXF01006267.1, from coordinate 127,358 downwards.
AGCAGATATTACACAATATCTGTCTTTTGGTAGATTTAAATACATTCATGTATCTGTAGATACTTTTTCAGGTGCCATCTTTGCACACATGCAAGAAAGAACTGAAGAAGCAATTAAACACTTTCTTCAAGCATTTGCAGCCCTGGGTATCCCCCAGGAGACAGAAACTGATAATGGATCTGGCCTATGCCTCGAAAAAGATTAAAAACTTTTTCAATCAATGGGGAATTATCCACATCACTGGTATCCCCCACTCCTCCATGGGCCAAGCAATCATTGAAAGAACCCACAGGTTTCTAGAAGATATTTTAGATAAACAGAAAGGAGGATTAGAGACCCTATCCACTGCAGAGAGACTAAGCAAGGCTGTATGTTTTTCATTTTTTAAACAATTCATTTAGCATAACCCCCCTATCACAAGACATTTTTTAAACACCTCACAGGCTCTATTATAAGAAAGGCCACCAGTATTAATAAAAGACCTGGAAACTAACCAAATTCTAGAGCCAATTCCATTAATTACCTGGGGGAGGGGATACGCTTGTATCTCCACAGGTAAAGGACCTTGGTGGATCCCAGCAAAAAACATCAAACCCTACCTGCAGACACCAAACAAGGATTTACCAGAGGAACCCCCAAGCCTGCCCCAGATCAAGACACATCAGACAACTGAAGCCCCCAGACCAGACAACTCTTCTGAAAACGATACTTAAAAAGCTCCTCCTTACTTTCCTCAGCCTCGTTGCAGTTCTAACCTTTGCAAATGTGGATGGATAGTCCCACAGCCCAAACATAGCATATGGATAACCTTAGTGAAAGCCATGAAACAAGACACTTTATGCCTGTTTCTAGCCCTGATGGCCCCTTTTCCACCCGCCTCGTGGGGTTACCTGTGGATGCATGGCCAATAACTGAGGATGCCATCCGTAGTATGCCAAGTAGCAACCCTGATGGCAAATGGAAACACAACTCTGCTGATACCTGGGACCACTGGACAGGGAAACTCCCACATGCACCACTCGAACCTCAAGTATTAGAAATTCTCGGCTCTGTAAAAATGGATTCTTGTGTCAAATTCTATTACAGGCCAAGATAGGAAAATGAAAGGCCCAAAATTACAAAAAGAATTATCAGGAAAGATGTATCCCCTTACCATCCTGCCTACAAAAATCAGAGCCGATGGTGTAATTACACCTCTTCCATCATTTCCTGGTCCAGTGATCACCCACTCCAGTTGACACAGGGTGTGTTTCTCATTTGCGGGGATAGAGCATGGCCCAGTATTCCCTCTCGTATCAAGGGCGGACCTCATAGCTCGGAGAGGCTTACTTTGTTGGCACCTGACATTAAAATGATTCACAACATAAAAAACAGAGCAAAAAGATCCGCACATTATTTCGAAGCTGACTGTAAGGATGATATCACCTATTGGAGCAAGGGCAGAAGAATAGCAGCTTCCCTATTGTTACCTTGAGTAGCTGAAGCCAAAACCCTAGGACAATTAGGTCACCTTGGGTACCTACTAAGTAAACAAACCAATGCTACCTCCTCTGCTCTAAGTGGCCTGCTCTCAGATGTCAATACCATCAGACATGCCACCTTACAGAACAGAGCAGCAATAGACTTCCTACTCCTAGCACACAGGCATAGCTGTGAAGACTTCAAGAGAATGTACTGTACAAACCTTTCTAGTCACAGTGAATCCACCCATAAAAGCATCCAGGTACTAAGAGAGGGATTCAAAAAACTCCCAAGCAGAAAACCAAAACTGGATTGACAACCTGTTTAAAGGATGGGGATTAAAAGGTTGGATACTATCCATGGTTAAAACAGGACAACTACTCCTTCTGATTGTTATTTTGTTAGTTTTTCCATGTCTGTTTGGATGTTTTTACAACATTTTACAAAATTTGTTCAGTTCTATTTTTATTGTAAAACAGGAAGGGAGAGACATAGCAGTCGGCCCAGCTGCAAAGCAACTAGATTGTACCTCAAAAGACTTTAGCGCTAGTTTCAAGCCCTGGGAGACATTTGACAAAGTTAGGGTGAGCCCAGGACCCCTCCCATAAGCCTTTGAGGCTATTATGGTAATCAGCCCAAGTTCTATTCCCCTATTGGTTACATGTTCTCCTTATACGGTCACTTTTCTAGTGTTCCACCTCCAAGTCTATATATTGTCCCTTCTCCCCTGCATCTGGTCTTTGAAGTCAGTCTCTACATAGTGTTTGGTTTGTGGGCATTGTCCCTGTTTTCTTTCACAATTAAAGTGATTTTCTTTTCGGGCTATTCCATCGTTCCCACTCCTTTGTTTTCGATGACTTTACCTAAAGTCAGGGACCAGAGAAACTTGTCACAGTCACCCTCGCTGCGACACAGCTCTTGCACTAAAGCTCATCTTGTACCAGGAGAAGCATGGGCAGAGGCACCCAGTGCTCAATGCTCAGCCTGACAGCTGCAGTAATCATGGAATCACAGAATGGTTTGGATTAGAAGGACCTTAAAGCTCATGTCATTCCAACCTCCCTGCCATGAGCAGGGACACCTTTCACTAGACCAGGCTGCTCAGAGCTCCATCCAGCCTGGCCTTGAACACCTCCAATGATGGAACAGGCAAAGCCACTGATCACTGTGTCATAGGTGAGCATTAAACACAGGGACTCCTCCTGGTTTTATGGGAATCAGGAGGCTGGAACTGCCTGTGCTGCCCTGACCCTCAAACAGACTTACCTTTGCTTCTGGTGTTACTACTGGCTTTGGAGGGAACTGCACCTCAGTAGCTTTCAGGATTGTGTTCTCCTGCAAAATATCCTGTTGTGACTGGTTGTGACCAAAGGGCTACCAAAAGAAAGAAAAAAGTTGTTAAAGTTTGGTGACAGGCACAAAAATCCCATAGCTCTACTGTTTATCATCACCTGACATTAGTATTTTTCCAGGCAAGCAGCCCACAACTGCTGGGAAGGTGCTGCGGATACCAGAGGACCAGGATTCATTGCTCCCATGCTCAAGCGAACAAAAGGGATCAAGCTGGAACATGTCTGGCTTGGCTAGTAGGTATCTCTACCTGCTTCTGGACCTTGTGGGTCTGTTAGAGCATTTGTCGCCCATCTGAGCCGGCAGAGGTTCACCCACTTGTCTCTGCTGGGTTGGTTCCTCATGTCTGACTGACAGCACTGAGCAGCACATGTGTGTCAGCCCCGGCTTTCACAACATTTGGTTACCAGGGACTCTCAAAAACAAGAGCCCATGGAATCCTTTCCTTTCTCCATCCTCTCTCTCCGGTTGTCATAATGCAAAATACCTTTCTTCATGACAAATCACCTTTTCCTGATCCACACTCATCCCTTCCAAAAGCCATCTTACAAAATTCTGAAGTGGGTCTTTGTACCTACTTTTTCCCCCCCCCTAAGCACTTGCAGCCATCAAGGCCAACAAAGACTCAGGGCATTGAAAGTGTCACAGACAAGACCAGACCAAAAACCTCAGACCATGAATGACACACCTGTCCTGCCCAAAACAGCCCCAGTGGGAACATGCCCAGTGGAAAGACATGTTCTGCAGATTGTCTTTTCTGAAGGAAATGCTAAAGGTAGAGCACAACACAGTCTAGTCTGTGCTCCCCACTTCCATTTGCATGGACTCTGCCCTGGAACTGATGGCAAGGACACAAGGGAGCCCATTTTAAGTCTGTGGAGAAGGAAGCAGAAACCTGAGTTGCCTCCCAAAAGGTTTGGGAAACATCACTAAGAAAAGGAATTAAATGTCTTCTTACCTTTCTGCCATATAGACACTGATAGAAGATGACTCCCACTGACCAGACGTCAACTTTATTTGAAATCTTTGGAGGTTCTTTCCCAACCACAAAACATTCTGGTGGCAAATACCTGATTAGAAGGAAGTGTTAAGAAGTTATGAGCAGCAGCTTCAAATATTCTCCATTATTTCCTTTAGAACAGAAAATTCTATGATCAGATACTGGCTTGGGACTCAAGGGTCCCATTTCATTCTTGTGCATCTCTGGGCCAAGATTACCAATGCCTAGTCCTTCTGGGAACAGTGATCCCAAGGACTCTGCAGACATCCTTGTTCTGAGCTAGTCGGCACAGTTGGTTTCTTTTCACCAGAGCACGTAAAAAAAGTCCATTCTCTTTTATCTTCAGAACTGGTATTTGCTGTTGAAAGGGCTTGGCCAACAATTCCACAATGAAAGCACACAGCCAAAATACGTATTTTTAGAAATACAACCCCAGATGCCATGCCCCAGTTAAAGACACTCAGCTTCACTCAGGGTACAGCTAGTTTCATTTTTAGGAACAGAACAAAGCTGTACAACACAGAATGGCCCAACCAATGTTCTGTTACCCATGGTGACAGTTTGCAGCTTGGGTGACATCTAAGAGTCACACTCAGTGGCATTCACCAAGGGTCTGCTCTCAGCCAAGGGTGATACAGTGACACATGGCACAGAAGATAAAGAACTGCTGAAAACACATTTGAGTAAAGCTCTGGCTATAAGACAACACCATGAGACATCTCTTTCAAGAGCTAACTATGGATCTTCACCTCCTCATTTCACAGGAACACTCCTTTCACCTCCTTGATGCACCTGAATTTCCAAACAGGTACAGTATTTCCCTCGTTCTTGCTTAAGATGCGAGACAGAGCCACTCTGGACTGTGAAAGAGCAGCCAAGCCTCACTCTGGAGCTCACTATCTCAGCAGCATATGCAGCTTTTCACCAGGCTTTCGAATATGAGCTGGTTTTCAAACACTGACCTATTGAATAGTGAAAAGCTGTCAGCCTCAAAAGGAGCTGTGTGACAACAAGAGCAGTTTCCAGAGTCTCAAACCTCCAGTGTATCAAGCTGTCACAGTCAATGGCAGCACACACAGAGCTGACACACTTCCAAAGCTGTTTATAAACTGTTCTTGATCTTGCAAGTGCCCCAGGCATGGCTTACCAGTAAGTACCAGCTCCCTGCGATGTCAGCTCCATGCCATCAACTGAGTTGTAGCTGTCATCATCCATGATTTTGGAAAGTCCAAAATCTGTGATTTTTATCTCTCCACATGCAGTACCATTGACTAGAAGAATGTTACCTAGACAGAGGAAGGAAACAGCCCTTATTAGGATACACATTTAGGAAGAATAAAATTGCATTGAGCCCTGCATTGCACAAGGACAAGGGACCTACAGTGAACTGCACCAGATGTTTTAACTCTCAAAACCCTGAACTTCAGAGACTGCTCTGGGACCACCAAGCGCTAGAGCTGATCTGCCCATCTTGAATGGCCTAGTGACCTCATATTGCTTGAAGCCTCCAGATCCTGAGCCCTGTTACCCAAATGAGCTTCAAGACCAGGCTGTTTTGACCCCTCCCAAAGGTCCCGTCAGAAGGGCAGGTCAAAAAGGAGGATTAAAGAGAGAAGTGCACATACACACACAGTTATGACACATTCTGCCCAGAAATTCTGACTTGTCCTGTCTTCTCAACATGGCAGAAACACGCTCCTTCCTGACAGTGCTCCCCAGTGACTTTCTAAGCTCAAAAGGGACAATTACTGCTTAGGCAAGAGTCTTTCATGAACCCATTAGGAATTCAGATCATCACTGTTTTTCTCCAAGCCTACAACAAAGTAGCAGAACTGTATGTGATGGCAGTGGATGAATCACAGCTCTAGGCAGCTGCAGGCAGAGCTCAGAAAATTTGGGAACAGCCAGGGAGGAAACAGGGTCACTACAACCAGTGCAATAGCACCATCTCCTGTACACATTCCTCACGATGACGCAACAAACCACATCACAAACCAGTTACACAATGCTGATGAGGTGCCATCTCACCTCCCAGTACAGGGAGACAAGCCAGGGATAACTGCCTAAAGAGATAGATGAATTTACTGGACTAGGAAAAAAGCTATGTAGTCAATATGTATTATCCCAAAACAGAGCATTTCCATTTTCCCCCTTGTGGCTCTGCCCCAGAGCTAGAAGGAAAACATATAACACCATTTGGAGACGATCTTCCCCACAGCAGATGTAACTGAATTAACTCAAAGGCAAACCTGAGCAGTCTGACTGCATCCTCAGCTTTGAGAGCTGACACACAATATGAAAAAATGAACATTTCAAAATTAGCTTCTGCCATCAAATTTTCAGCCAGATGATTACAGAAAGAATAACCCAGAAAAATGGGAACATGAAGCACACCAGTAATTGTGGGAACCTTTATGAAGCAATAACAGAAGCTCTCAACAGTAGAATACAAGCAGGACATTAAGAAAACAAACACAGCCACTTGGTGGTTCAAAGTCTCATTCTTGAAAATGTTACACTGCCTTGTTTTACATGTTTACACCTCCTCATTTTATGTTGCAATTCTGGGAGACAACACCCTCTACACATTTTCCAAATGTTCTATGCATTTTATGCTTTTTTCTTGTTGCAAGTTAGCTTTCCCAGACAGTCCTGTCTTCCTTTTGCTATCTGACCAAAGGAAACTTCCTCGTATTACCTGTAACCCATTACATTTCCTTCCTAGCATCCTTAAGCATGTCAGCACAGCATACCTGGTTTAAGGTCATAGTGTATGATGGGAGGTTTGATTTCATTTAAGTATTTTAAAGCATTCACAATCTGCATGATAATGGATCGTGCCTCTTTCTCCGACATTAGCTTGTGCTGTTTCAGGTAGAAGTCCAGATCATTCCCCTCACAGTATTCTAACACTGTACAAAACCTGAAAGAAAAACAGGAGTTGTTGCAATTAAGGCACCTGATAGAAACCAAGAGAAACCAGAACACTTTGTTACTGCTTGTCTGCCACTCACCAACATTTGGTCAATATATTAATTTAAGAGGCCTTCAGTCTATTAATTCCTTTCTAAAAGTAAGCTATTAGGAGCACAGGCCTCCATGCTCAACAGTACAAAGGTCAGAGATCCTTCATTAAAGACCCAGAGGCTGAAAGCTGTATCAGCTGTGGCATTTGCCCAGGGCCAAGAGCAGGATTTACCAGTAAAGCACATCCAACAGAATACACCACATTGATTTGTGAGCTGGAGTCTCTAGTAAACAAGTGTATGCTTGAAGTACGCCTCAGTTATCTCTGCAGTAAAGTCTAACATTGGTGTGGACACCTTCTGGACTCTCCTGGGAAGTTTTAAATACTTTGCCTTTAGTGAATAGGTCAAACCATGGGAAAAGACAGAGCAACACAACTTACGAATCAGTATCCAGTGAGAAGTAGTCGTATAGTTTAACTATTCGAGGGTGATCCAATTCTTTGTGAATTCTGTACTCTCTACATGCATGCCTGAAAACAGTAAAGTCTGAGCATTAGTCATACAAGTGACTTAATTCTAATTTATCCAGATAGTGAATCCAGACAAACCACACAGCACCCAGCTTCAATCAAACCCATGCACATTCCTCAGACAGCTTCAGAAAAATCAAGTGAAGGAGGAACCGCACAGAACAGCTCTTGGGAACCACAGAACCGGAGTGCAGCTCCAACCCTGGCAATGCAACAAAATAACTCATCTTGATTAATGGTACCACTCGCCAAATTAGAACACCTCATAAATCCTTAAGGGATCCAAGATAGCAGAATACAAAAATCAGCAAGTTCTAGAAGAATTCCATGATGCTTAACAGCCTAATTTCCAGGCTTCAAATTCAGCTTAGTTTGTCCCAGTTGGGTAATTTGATTTGTTGGGTAATCAAGACCACAGCTTTATCTTGGAAGTCCTGTGAAGAAGGCTTGGCTGTCACTCTGCAGAGTTATCTAACCCATGGCATTAGGGAGCAAGAGTACCAACAGCAAAGGGCTTCCAGTAAAGAATTTCTTCCTAATATTTCATTTAACCCTGCTCTCTGTCAGGCTGACGCCATTCCTCCCTTGTCCTGTCCCTCTAGGCCCTTGTAAATGTCTCTTTTCATCTTTCTTGCAGGCTCCCTTCAGGCAGTGGAAAGCCACAATTAGGATCACTTACTATAGGAAACAAATGGAAGGGCGAGGCTTCCAGGGAGCACAATGCAGGTGTGTACCCAAAAGATGGGCATAAAGATATCCCATAAGATGGGATAAAACATTTCCCATGGAACTGCTTGAATATTTCAGAGAGAAGCCACTTCAGCACTTCCCACACAGAACACTAATGCTTTAAAATGAGGAGGCACAGGGCTTATACAAAACTCTGTGTGTGTGTATGCACACATTTAAAACATTTCTCATCTCACCAGAACTTTTTCAAGTAGCTATTGGGACAGAAAATGGCTTTTGAAATGTGGCAAACACAGGAGAAAATTGGCAGCCAGTTCAGAGGCACTGGATAACCAAATGCAGGAGGAACTGGAAAACATGGCTGGCTGTTTAACAAATTCACTTACTTATGATAGTTTTCTTTCTTCTCATCCCTCCAGTTTTTATTTAACTGGTGTATTTTCACAGCTACATATCTCTGTTCTGTTAAATCAAATGCCTGCAGAGAAAAGAGCTGAAAATCAGTAGGAATCACAGGCTCAAGTTAATACTGCAAAAGCAGACAAGCTCTAACCAACCAATATCCCCTCCCAGGAAATCAGCATTAAAACATAGTGAGGGGAAAGCAAGCCCACATTTTGATGTAGTAAGTCGAACTAATGAATTCAAGCAACTCTGAAAACAATTGAATATTCTGTGCTTTGATCTGACCTTCCCCACAGAATCTAACTCACGCTATATTGATTTTGGCATTTTACTACCAGAGTTACCAAGGGACCAGGAAGACCAAATTACCAAAATATAGACGGTTTTTATACTGGGAAAGACCTTGCTATTATTCCCCCAAGTACAAAATCCATTTTCTACACTTGGGTTAATAAAAAACAACTGCCAAATTACAGAAGATTTTTCAATGCTTGTTTCACACCGGCAGCTCAGTTCTCCACCTTGGAACATAATGTTTCAGCATATATAAAAGCTGGAGAATTCAACATCAGAGCTGTGTGACCTTGTAGTTTATCCTTCCCTCCACTTTTTTTTATTTGAACAGTCCACAAAGAATGGACCTCTGCAATTGCACTCATGGAGCAATGCAGAAATCTTCTACCTTGCCTGAGAGCAGTAACAGAAATATAATGATTTCCAGGACAGGACAAAATGCTGTGGGGTAAGCAAACAGGCATAACGTGTGCTCATCTCAAAAGCTGTCTACTTAATTCCTAACGCTTAATAGATTGGCCAAGACTCTGGAGAAGAAGGGCTAAGCATTCCTTTGTTTCAATAACGGTTACAACTCTTAAGAGCAGGCAGGTAGGAAACATTCATATCCTCTTACTTTCATCTGTGGAGCCAAAACTTTTTGCTTAGTCAGCAAAGCAGTTCAAAGTACTTACAAACAGTTCACACACTTCCCCCCCCCCGATCTGAGCAGTCTAGTCGCCTTGTTTAGGGGAACCTAGTTTAGGCTCCTATTGTTGTGCTGCATCAAAATAACAAAACACCATAAAGTTTTTGCATTGGCACAATTATTTCCATTCTAGCCAAACTCAACATGAATTCCAAACTTCTGTGTACAAATGGGGAATATTGAGAACTGGAACAGGTTTAAGTGTAATAGTCAAATAGCAAGCACCGAAGTATCCCAAGTCTTAGCTGTTAAGAATGCTGACACACCAGGAATCTTCAGCTATAAGGAAGTCCCAAAACTACACACACTGACTCCAGTCTACTATTTCAGAGGGTAAAATGAAGGCACCAGAAACAAAGTCTTGTACCTCCAGAAAGTACAGGCTTTGCTTTTATTATTGGAGCTATTTTCTCTTATTTACAGAGATGCTCAGACTTGCTGTGCCATGTCAGTAAGGCTTAGCCATGGCAGGTATTTGTTCGTAGCATTTGAAGAAACAAGTGGTTTGTTTCTCTGTCCTAACAAAAACTGAAGACTCAGTGCAACATTTTTTGACACATATTTGAAGGAAATTTGACCCCTGAGGACAAGGCCAGCACCTGAAAAATCTTAACTCTGATGTCTAATGCAAGCCAGATGCACCATGAGCTTTGTCCTCCCTTCTTCCCTCCACAACTCACACAGCATTGAGAAAACAAGTGTAAAAATTCGGCTTCCTACAGATCCAGATTACACCAGATTGCCACTTCCAAATTACCTTATATACTTCACTGAAGCCACCTCTACCCAGAAGATGTAGCAACAAATATCTATCATTTAGCGTTGGATGGTCTTTAAATCTGGTGAGAAAGACAGAGTTTAAGATGATAGAAATGATGATATCCCCTGCAAAATAAATTACAGCTACTGCACTGCTAAGAAATGACGTTTTCACTTTCAGACAGAGAAATATAATTGTGTTAATGACTGACAAATTTGATGCTATTTGATCACTCTCCACCAATGAAAAACTATTTAATGGCACCTTGATGCACTTGGAAGCCTTTGTCTTATTTGAACTTCAAGCTATAACTGTACCATCCCCCAATCAAGTGATTATTGAGTTGTATTATCAATTTCAAAAGTGTTTCCCAGTATGAAAAGATTGTTTCTCGTTATGAAGAGAACAAATAAAAAATCACTTTAAGTTCTTATCCCCGAATCCCATGTGCTTACTGTGAATTATCTTCATTGTGTATCCTTTTCAATTCCCTGATGTGCAGATTTCTAACCCTCTCTAGCCGTTCCAGCTCTGCCTGGATCTCTGCTTCTTCCTGCACAAGGGAAAACCAAAAGGAAAGCAAAACACTCTGTAAGGTACTGCAGGTAGTGTTTCCACCTGATTTATGGAAACACAAAGGCAATTCCACTTCTGAAGAGGTTATTGGCATAAAACTTGTCTGGGAGATCAGAGAGATGGTCAGAGTCAATTTGAAGTCATGTGGCAAGTAACAGGAATGAAAACTGACTGGGCAGTTCTGTTCACACCTACACAGACAGGAGGAGCCATATCCTTTACACCTCCTTGTTTATAATACTCTCTGTAATTAAGAAGCCTTGTTGCTGTGGTCTTGCTCCTTCCCTGAGCAAGTGCTATGTAGCTGTTTTTGAAGGAATTTTGGTTCTGCTGGGACATGAGAAAGACGACAGTCCTCAGCAGTAAAAGCAGGGATGTCATGATGCCATGTAGGATGGGGCAGCATCTGCACAGGATGGGAAGTGTGAGAGAATAACATTACATTCTATTAGTGGTAACTGCTCGAACAGGTCAGAGTGCTCCTCAATGTCACGTGGAAGTTCTGACATAGTGTTTGTCTAGCTGGAAGTTCTGGTGCCCTCAAAAATGACACAAGAATTCACATCACTTTTGGCCAGGGCAGCAAATCTCAATTCAAATATGCTCCCTGAGCAGTACAATTTGTGTATGTGACTCTGCTCCTTCCCCTTCTAACTGGTTCTATTTTTAGACATAAAGAATGAGCCAGTTTCTGAAAGTGGAGATGAATAGGCACAGCTTCAGACAATGCCACGATCCCAACACATTACTTCATTTTCCATTAAGGTCCATTTCCAAATGGATTCCTCCATTCCAGGGTGGCAATGTTACATGCCAGGATAGATGGACCTGCATTTAATGCCCTGGAGCAATGTTGGAGCTGTAGAGCCAGCATGCCTGCAGCATTCTCCTGCCCATATCACTTCTCTTTGTTCACAGGCCAATAAAGCATATTGGGCAGACTGCCAGCAGATTCTGGGTGTGCAGTAACTTTCCCTTCCACAGAAAATTACAAGGAGTACAGACACATTAATGAGGCCTTCAATTAGCTTGTGAGTCAAGGTTACAAGAAAAAAACTAAATGTAGAGCTCGAGCACCACCTGAGAAAGAAAGGGGCACTCCAGCAAGACATTTGCTTCTTCTTTGGTTCATTTCCAAAAGAAAACTCCTTAGATTTAGCAGAGATCACACCTAACCAGGAAATGGCAGAAGACACGTAATTTTTTTCCCAGTATTTCATCTGTTGAAGTGTCCCAGAAAACTTATTTATAGGTCACTGCAATCATTTTCAAGGTAACCAGCAGCTTATCTAAATACAACCTCACTTGCAGGTAGAGTTCCAACTGAGGCCAAGGTATTTGAGAACAAACGTGCACTGCAGCCGCCTGAACAGGACTGGTTTGCAACAGCCCAAGAGATTTTATTGGACTGATTACGTTGATTACTCAATATTGCAAATAACTGGAAAAGTCAATGATTGTTGCATTTTTTTGTTGTGTTCTTATAATTTTCTTCCCTTGGTCCATTCCTTACTGTTCCTCCATGTTATACACATTCAGAGTCCAGCACCAGGCAGGTCACAGTGACAAAAGATATTATCAAAAAAGTAGAACTCTGCATGAAATCCTAACTGTAAGGACAAAGAAATTTATTTCTTGAAGCAAAGAACATCTTCTGTGACTACCACTGCCCTGAAAAAGTTATTACAAAATCCTGGCTATCCCTTCCAGGCACAAAACCCTCTTGATTATCAAACAAGTAGTGACCTCTACAGAGAAATGCTCTTGTTCTCAGAATACTGCACAAAAAGCCTTCACTGCAATTAGTTCTTACCTTTTTAAGATGACCTAGTCTGAGTTTGAAGATTTCCTCCTGTTCATGGTATTCTGCTAATGTTAACCTGCATAAAAAAAAGAAAGACTCAACACATTAGGTTTCCAAACATGATAAAGTGAACAATCTGCAGAATGCACATTGCCAGTGGAAGCAACAACTCCACAGAGTACATCAACAGCCAGCACAAAATTTTTTAGATAAATTCTGCAACCTGTGTTTTTTAATAATCAGTCTAAAGGAGAACAAAACCTTAAACCTCAAAAATATCCATTAATTTCAAATTCAAGTCCCTAATAACACCTATCTAGGCTACTGACTTTTAACAAGGACAGCTAAACCATAATCTAAATATAGAAAAGTGAAGCCCAAATATTCCACATCTTATTTTTCCATGTGAAGTTTGCTTTATTGACTCATTTTCAGGAAAATTTTTCTTTGTAATAAAAGTTGGATGATTCAACACAGCTATTCATTCTGAGACTAGAAGCATACATGGCCACACAGCCACTGCAAACAGAGCAATGACCTGGGATTCAGAACTTTTTCCTGTTTCAGGTTCTGCCAGGTAGCTTCCAGGGAAACCTTGGGAAATTTACTTTATTGTATTTTTGTCCTCACATACAGTTAGGAGAAGCAAAGCAATAAGGGGAATAATCCCTACTTTACTGATAGTAAATGATGTGCAAAGTTCCTGCTCTAGGTGGTTGATCAAAAGAAGTTTCATAGTATTTTCCATGTGTTCCATGCCAAGCGTGCCACATAGGACAAAGCAGAGCCTTACACTGAAACAGTGACAGGTCATCACTAGTGAAATGCAATGACATGCTGACATCTTTAGGATTAGAAAAATGAATCATTAACTTAACTGTCTCACTACTACCAACAAGGAATTCGGAAAAAGCATCACACGTGAACATAAAGCTATGACACCCTTATCAACTACATCTGTTCACTCTGTAAACAAGACCTGCATATGACTTAAACCTAAATTGACTTCAAAGTATATCCCAGGGGCATTTCTGCAACACCAGTTATGCTCTGCATAGTACTTCACACCAAGTTACTGCAGCAGGCCTCCAGAGCATCAACACCTCAACTTCTTTCAAGGGAGGACCGAGTCCTTCATCTGTGCAGGGAGACCTTACTCATTAAATTGAGAGGAGAGAGTATTCAGCTCATCAAGTGCTCATCCTGAAATGTCCCAACTTCCCTCTGTTGATAATGCGGAGTCCAGGTACTTGAAACCAGGCCTAAAGCAGTTGTTCCCTGATAAATTTAATGGAAAACTCATAAGCCAAGCTCCCTATGAAAGAATCTTGAGCAGAAGGAACTGCTTATTACAAATTAAAGATACATAAAAAACAAAGCCAGTACCAAAAATGGTCACATGTTGTCTCATCTCACATAAAACTGCTGAAGGCCCTGAGCTGGATCTGATGAGCCTTGGGAGTCCCTTCCAACTTACGATATTCTGTGACTCTATTCTATTCTATGTATTCTAATTCGCATACACAGCCTGAATTTTGATTAGTTTCAGATAATCTAAAATATAATCCCAAAAGTTTAGGTCTTTGTGATTCTTTGGTTGCTGTTGCTGTGTAAGGAATAAAGAGAAAACTGAATAAACCAGCAACAAGGTTTGCACATATGTTTATGCACAAATATCAAACACCATCAGTCTACTCATTAGGGTAGAGATGTAATGAGCGCCACCAGGCTAACACCACCCAAAAGAGCTGTCTGTCACAGCAACCATCACAAAAATCAAGGGGGCTCTGAGACAAACACCGCCCTGTTTCACAGAAACATCCTGGAAACACCCTACCTACCTCTAGCACAGCTGAAGGCTGCACAAGCTACTCTAATGAATCTCAACCAGCCCCAGCGGATTAATCTTCCTGAATGAAAACTCTTTTCTCATTCACAGGCTAGAAAACTCATTTGTGACAGTCTGTGTTTAGATTTGCATCACGAGACCTTCCTCTCCTTTTTAAGACACTGCAACAACCATAAACCAAAGAGGAACTAAAAATCAAAAAGGAATATGGCTGTCTGCTTCTCAAATAACTTTTAGAAACATTTGTATTTAAGTTGCTTGAAAGTCAGCCTCTGTAAGAGTTTCACAACGAAAAGCCCCCCTCCAGAAGTCGTAAAATTTTGTTCCCTAATACATTGGTCCAACAAATGCACTTACTGGATAACTAATGATTAAGCAAGTAGTCAGTCAGTCCAGTTGCTACAAATGACTTGCAAAAACCCCAGTGTTTTCATATAAGCTACAACACTCCACATAAACCATATCCATACGCTGGTAAGCAATTTTTATCAAGCACACGACAAGAAGAATTTCTAAGCCACGAAGATATAATCCTAAAATGTATCAGTGAAGAACAAACCAGCTAGAAACAGAGAAAAAGACTCGGGAACCCAAGAGGTTCCCAAGCATGGTTCCAGAGCATGGTAAAGCTAGATTATGCCAAGGCAGGCTCATAGCACAAGCAGAAGCATCACAGACATGACCAGGATTCCCAGGGCACATCAGGACCTTTGCTGCCATGCCTCCAGAATACGCCACACTACAGCTGCAATCTCCAGGACTGCTGGAGAAAGATTCCCAGAAAAACGTGGAAAGCTAATTCTGTCCTTGGAAGTGAAAGGTTGCCACAGTGAATAGCAACATTTCAAAATATCCATGTACAGACATTCCATTTGCTTCTCCCAGCTCAAACCTGGCAATACGAAAGGATGACTTTAAAGTTTTACTTAATTCTTTTCAGGCTCCCTTGGCCAGAACGAGGGGGAGACGTCTCCAACCAACTTCATTATTTGCAGGAAGCACACAGTGCTCTCCAACACAACCCACCTGATCTGCAGGTACCTGTATCCCATTTTGGGGGCACAGCCTGGGAGCTGAGGGCACCCTGAACATCAGGATTCACCCAGCCTTGTGCCAGCTCTGCTGAGACTGCAAAGACAGTGGGAGCATTTGCATCACATGTCCTTTTAAAGATTAAGACCAAGAATTCAAAGTGCTTCTGGAACTTGGAGGTAAAGTCAAGCCCAGGAGATTTAATAATGAAAACTGAAAAATGTCAATGAAGATTATGGTATTAGCCTATAGCAATAAAATGAAGTCTATAAAGGGAACTAGGAGAAGGTAGGGCTCAAGTCTCTGACTAAATGTGTTTCCAACTCACAAAAACTTCTGAAAAAATAATGTTCTGAATTCTTTCAAGCCCCAGCTTTACTCTAGAAAAATAGCAAGTCTCTTAGAGCATCAGTAACTTCAAAAGAGGCAGGGGAAAAAAAAGTCCATGAAAAGAGTAGCACTTGCACCATTTCCCTGAGTCGTGTACGCGTAAAAAACTGTTTTGGAGACCAGGCCAATGCTCAGTGTACTGTCTCTATAGAGAGCATCTTAATCCTTCAGCATCCCAAATGAATTGCTTCAAAACTCTTAACTCAGAGTTCTCCACAGTAAATACACAACAATCAAGGCTTCTAAATGTGTACAATTTCGTTTTCCTTAAAAAAGGCATCATGTATACCCTGATATCGATATAAATTCTGAACTTGCAATGCTAAAGTCAGAGCTCACTTTTCAAACCTGACCACAACAGGAATACCGAAAAAATTACTGGACTCATAAAAAAATAAAGTTAAGCTCATACAAAGTCTGGACTCAGCAATGATCCTGGTTTTACTTCAATGAAAACTATTTAGAACTGGACCCAGATGTTGCTGAATGCCAGGCTAATTCCACAACATTCATTTGTGCATGGCATGAAGCCTGGAGGCAAGGACAAGATTCCATTTCCCAGGAGATAGTTTGTGCTCTAATCAGACCATGTGGCTTTGCACGCACCAAGAAGGCCACAGAACCTACGTTTCATTTTCTGCTCCGTTGGTCTTGCTCTTGCGCTGCTTCTGCTCGGTGCTTGCTGGCAGGGTCTGGCCCATTGCCGGTGGCTTCCGCTTTGCTAACATTTTTCGTTGTCTTTCTATTTCTTCCCGCTGGGAATTTATCCTTTCCTGTTGCCTGAAAAGCAGAGAGGAGAAAAAACATGACACAGCTAATTAAGGGTGTGCACTAAGTTGTCTTCAGCATCTGTTTTCACCAGATTGGAGCCATGAATTTCAAATCAGTTGTACTTGTAAGATTTGTAACAAAATATTTTTGTACAGAAAAGGGGGATGCACCAAACGATGAGCCAGAGTTTTAAAGGTATTTTTCCATGAAATGGGATCAGTTTCTTGGCTCACAGCAATCTTTCAGTAAGTGAAAGGTTTAATTCTTGTCCAGAGGACAGGAGGAGTTGCTAACCCCGTGGAAACCTAGAATCCATGGCAAGTCACTAACTTTCCACACACTTTTTCCTAGAAGCCTCTGTTCAAAATCTCAGATTTTCCTGTTAAAACTATTCCTGAAGTCCGGCACTGTCTGAGAAAATATCCTTACACTTCAAAAGTACAGTTAAGCTATCCTAAATTCTCTGGAATATAACCAACATCATTCCTGATTTCACTAAGGAATTGTCTCTCTTCCAAGATAAAAAGACTATCTTGAAACATTTTACAGTAATAAAAACACTCCTGAAATTTCAAATCTAAATGACCAAGTATTTGCATACCTAATTTCCTTTTAAAAAGGGACTGAGACTGCAGGCAAGTATTCCAGAAGTATTTTTCCATGTCTTACAGCACAAACTAAGGAAGAATTTTTAAGTCCTTAATATGCCTAACAAGACCTGCACTTTCCTATCAGACTACAGAGAAGTGATGTGATTTTAAAGGATCACACATAGCTCTCTAGTGCAATTAATTTGCCAAGTCCTACTTAAAGGTCTAGGCCAGGTGGGAATTGACTGGATATTTCCATTAACATCCTGCATAAAGGGTCTCTGATCTTCATTTCCACGTTTCTGCAGCCCCTTTGATCACTTTTACCAGAAGGCAAAACAAGTTAAATAGTATGGATCTTCTTTCAAGCTTCTTCACTTTCTACTTAAGGGGGGAAAAAAAAAAAAGCACAATCTAATTAGCCGCCTTTGACTAATATATACAAGGATGCAAATCAAATTGACTGACTGATGATATGTGTGAGATTTTGGTCCACCCCTCCACCCCAAGCACTATACTGCTGGGTGAATGCACTGAGGATTCCCGACAGGTAACAACAGTTAGCCCAGAGGCCTACTCAAACCACTTCATTCCAGTTCAAGTGTCTGAAGTTTCAGTGGAAGCAGATTTCTCACTTCAGTGTGAAAAAGTTCCTCATTGTCAGGAGTTCCTATCTCATCCTTCCATGCATGAGTCACACCATTCTCACATTCTGACGCGCAAGACATCACACACAGCTGCTAGGGTTTTTTTACATTTATGCCTCTCAAGCTAAAGACAATCCTGTTTGTCCTCACTTGATGAGGTTCTGGAAGGCATAGCCATCTGTCCACTGCTCAGTGAAGGATGCGCCGTGCCGCACTGTGGTGAAGTGCCCCAGCCTCAATCGATCCTGCATACTCTTATCTCGGCATGCCATCTTCTCTTGCTTTGACTGAAAGCAAAATAAAGCCACGTAAAGATACAAGCCAGAAATTACTAGCTAAGGGTTGCGCTGCATTTTAAATCACCACCAATTCTTACCACTTTCTATTATTTCAGTTCTGATCATCTGAAACCCAGCTGAATACCATTGTTCAAATTATTGCTGGTGCTTTGCATTCGTCTGACAGGCATTTGTTCACCTCCATCATGACATTTCAGCCTCACTCTTCCCTCCTGATGACTCCCTGGGCAGCTCACCCATGCTATGAGCAGCTGAGATCAGCCTGGTAGTAGGATTAAAACTATCCCTTTATACCTGCAGCTTAGCTAGACTGCAGGCCCAGCTCTGGCCAGGCCCTTATTCAGGAGATTGAAGAAAGAAAATGTACCTTGAATCACTATTCAGACTAAGATACAGTGATCAGCCAGCTCAGTCCTAGTCTTGTACCATGTCCAGAGGTGACACAATCTGAGCTAGGCCATCACTCTGGAGAGGGGAGCCCTGCTCAGTCAAGAACAATCAGCTCTGTGACAAAATCAACTCAAACAGACGTCACGTCCCAGCCAGCACCCAAGTAGTTTTGCCCATCCAATGCCCGCAAACAATACATGTAACTGACCAACAGGTGAAAGAGCAAACAAACCCTCACACCGCTTAACCATCAGGAAAGCTGGAAATCTTTCAGTACTGAACTGGGCTGGATGCTGGTGAACCTGGCACCGTCCCCAGTGTGTTGTTTCCCATGTTACATTTGTGCAACCATCTCCAGCTTTGCCATTTGTAAGAAGGAAAGGTCTAAATCACCTGCCCATATCCCAGAGGGTATCTGCAATTCCACTGCACAATAGGACACTGCTCTTGCACTCCCAGAGCTGCACAGAGTTGCTTTTCAAGTGTATGGGTTTCCAAATCAAGCAATGCCTGCTGCATTTAGAGCTCTTTCATTTAAGCAAGAGATCGCTCTGCCACTGTGCAAAGTGACCAAATCTGAACATTCTGAACCACTTCAGTCTTTGGATTACATTCCTGCTTGCAGAGAAATAATTCAAGATAGAATTTCAGTTACCTTTTATCACTGAAGTAACAGGAGCAGGCTTTTACTGCTAAGATGATAGAGACGCTTTTAAGAACATCAACTGTGACTGCAGAAATGTTCCCGGCTCACCTTTTCTATAAGAAGCTTCTTGCTCATTGTTACACATCGATTCAACCGCTCCTTGTACTTCTCCAGCATCTTTTGTTGCTCGTCTATCTGCCGTCTCAAATCACAGTTGGCCTAAGAGTGAATAGAGAATAAAGCCTGTGACTTTAAACCACTCAGAAGAGCCAAACTAAGCATCAACTAGGAAGAAGTTAGTTTCTCCAGCTAGCTGTGGGGATCAGATTGAAGTCAGCAAACCAGCAGGATAAAAGAACAGGTTTTGTTTAGCAAAACATCCAAGACAAATTCTTAAGTTTTTAACTCACATCTTAACAACCCTCTAGAATAGGGAAGCTCTATCATCCTGGTTTACATGTAAGGAACTAAGGTACAAAGAGACTAAAGACATGCAAAGTATTTCAAACTTTTTGTTTGTTTGTTTGTTAAACATTTAATACCTTGCCACAGATATGAAGTCTCAAAATAGCTTAGTCATTGCTGGACTATCCTCCCTCTTTAGCCCACAATATTGGCAGAAGAAAAGGATGGGGGAACTCTTTGTATTTTCAGTTAAACTCTTGTTTGAGTCACTTTCCATCAGCCCTTCTACACAGACTGCTCCCAGTAGCAGCTGCTGCTTCACACCACCACAGCATGCAGCAGGACTATATGTGCAACCACTTCCTTTAACAGAGTTAAATTTCCCTTCCAACAATAGTCTAGTAAAAACAAAAATAATAATTAAAAAAAAAATCTATTTCCTGCTTCATGGATTGTTTCCCACAAGCTCACACGTGCCCCATGCCTCCAATGAACTTGATTGAGGCTCTTTCAGGTGCTGAGACCAGATACACACGCACACACACAGACACACACACACATAAAGCCTTCCCTCTACTACCTTTAATGTGCTTTCTAATGTTTCTTAATACTTCACAAGAGCTGTCTCTTCAGCTGATGAAAGCTAAGTCAATTAGAACTCCTCCATTAAAACAAGATCCTTGATTTGAAGGTATTTATCTTTTACTGAAGAACACTAATGGGTTAAGAGCTTTATTCTTTTGGTTTGGCCAAAGGATGTTCTCATCTCTATACAAGTCTCTGGCTCTCCTGAATGAGCATTTCAAAACATGGCTTCCCAGGCTACTGAGAGGCTACTGGACATGCTGCCAAACAAAATGCACACTCCCCTCTTCTAAGTCCTGAGGAGGTGACTAACTGGGTGGAGGGAAAAGGGAGTCACCAACTCTCAAAGTGTTCAAAAAACGTGCAGATGTGGCACGTGAGGACATGGTTTTGTGAGAATATGGTGGCGCTACACTGATGGTTGGACTTGGTGATCTTCAAGGTCTTTTCCAACCGTAATGATTCCATGATTCTGTGAATTCTGCAGAGAAACCTGTTAGGTTAGGCAGCAAAACACACAAGTATGCAAGAGATCAAAGGGAGGCCAGCACTGCTGAGGACACCAACAATTGAGCTACAACAACTCTGCACTGTACACCTCCAGACACTGCTTAGGTTCAAGCAGGCCCCAAGACTGCCCACAGGCCAATTATCCTGCTGGTAAGGGATCACTGGATTTGTTTTACCTTGCAAGTGTTGCTGGTATACAAGCTCCTGCTCTGCAGCTTAAGGGGCACAAACATTCTAAGTACCTTTAAACAGCAGCTTTTAGAAGAGCTGTCCCACTTCAAATACTTACTCTTAATAAGTCATCTATCCTCCCCTCCTTCTTCTCCAAGTCAGAGTTCTTACTGTTTTCTAGTGCAGATATTTTTTCCATTGTGAGGTCAGACTGTAGGGAAAAATGACCATAAAACATGTTTAAGACAAATGGATAATGTTTTGAATAGTCAGTGCTAACATCCCAGTGTAACCCCCTCTGATCTGAACTGCTGGGTCTCAGAAGAACTGATTTCCTGCAACTAGACATTCCGGGGAAGAATTTTCTCCATTATTCATTTTGTTGTTGCATGGTGGGCTCCTCCAGCACAGGAGGTGCAGTCAGCCAGCACAGAGCTCTGAAGAGCACAAACTGATAACTCTCAACAGTCTAAAATATCCTCTGTGTCCTGTGGATTTCACATTTATAGTTGAGTTTTGCACAGTCTTTGGTGGTCTCTATGTCGGAGAGCTTGTACAGAAAAAAGGCTTAAGATAAAAAAACCCACACCAAAACCTAGCCCTTAGATGGAATATCAAATTTGTGATCTTTCATGAGCACAGACAGCCACATGCAGACAAAGACAACACCCGTGGGCTCTAAAGTGGTCCTGACAGAAAACACAGGTATTAATTTTAAAATATTGTAAGAGATTGACAGCAAGAGTATTGGGCACAAGCTTTTGTTTCTGATGAATTGCTGTATTAATAACTACTGGGGACAGGAGCTTTATAGCTCTGCAGTGAAAACTATCTGGAAAGTTTTATAGGGTGCAGAACATCTCAAATACCTTCAGTGAAGCAGTGAAGTGAGAGTTATACCCAAGAACAGAAGACACACACTATATTCTTTGAATATTTCAGATTCAGCACTCCAATCAAAGGGTGGGGAAGAAAAGGGGAAGGAGTCAGTATGTATATGAACACAGAATCTAAACAGCCAAGTCAACACAGAGAAAACTCTCCAGGACTCCACACATGGATTTCACACTTGTGGTTCTCTTCTGTTTCTGAGAAGTGATTGCAGAGACTTACCTGCGCAGCTGTTATATAACTGTTCTCCAAATTTCAAGCTTGCCTGGAAGCCAACACTATGGAGTAAGAGACAAACCTGTCTGACCGCTGCTTCCCAACATATGCCCAGTATGGAAAAGCTCAAGCAGCATCTGCCAGCACGGCACATAAGCAAGGTGGGCCTAAATCCCAAGAGACAAAGAGGTGGCCTGGGCAGATCACCTCACCTCTGAGTCAACTTGGTTCATGCTTCCTTGCCTGCAGGAAAAGCTTTGTCATGGGAGGCACTGGCAGGAAGCCTGTGGAGAACCTGGGGCAGCTGGTGGTCAAACAGCAGAACATTTCTTTAGTAAGTGACTGCTATTTCACTTAGGCAAGTGCACAGACATGCTTGCCCCGTGTCCAATGAAGTCAGGATACGCAATCTTACATGTGACTTCATCCCAAATCACCTCAGAGCACTTGGACCCTAGCACTAACTGAAAACACTGAGGAAATCACATCATGCTGATTTGCTTTTGGCACTGCCACAAGTAATTCAAGTTGGGAATCACGAAGTTTATCTATTTTTTAACCCTATCAACTCCAAACAGGCTTGGAAGGGAAAAACCAAGAATGTGTACATGTCCTCATCATGCAACCAAACATCTTCCTAAGTTTTTTCCTGCACATATATGCTCCACTGAGACTTCTGGGGAATATCATGAAGCTGAACACTGGCAGAAAGCTTGCTCAGATAATGTCTTGCTAAAAACATTGATCTTGTGGGTTCTGTGTTAAACACAGAAGAAAATAAAAACTTTTTTTTTTTTTTTTTCTCCAGGAGGGACCGCTGTTTTAAGTATGGGTGTTGGGACAGGAAAGATTGACAATCTCTGGCAGGTTCTTGAATTGTGGCATCATTCTCACAACACAGACCTCTCCATGCACCATCAGGAAACAGCGATCTTCCCAGACTAGCATTTTAACAACACAGACAACCAATGCGACCCTGGTGACACAAGAGAGCCCAGACTTCTGCAAGTGAGTACCCCCAAAGGGGGAATTGCTGTCCTTGGTGAACAGAGAACTTGTACCACCTGCAAGGTTAATGGAGAATGGACCTTCCCAGCAACAAAATCATCTCTGACACAGACTGGTGTGAGGAAACGATTGTTTAAAACTTGCTCAAGGGAAGACATAGAGAGATCTGACATGAAAATGCAAAGAAGATAAATGAGAAGAGTTAAACCAGGTGCATTGCAGATAAAGCTGGGCACCCTGGTAAGCAACAGAAGATGACACAGCTAAAAGAATCTCAGTAATTTAAAAGGTACCAAAAAGATAGCAGAGTAGTCAGAAGAGCTACTCTTCTTCTTGACTCCAGGTCAGTGAAGTTGCTGGGAAGCACTTTCAGGAATACACTATGTTCCACCTCGACAGGACAAACTATTCTATGAGTGGACTCTGCAGAGGTCAAAGAGCTGTCAGCCAGACTGTGGCTATTCATACTGCAAGCAATGTGATGCACCCATGACTCAGATCCTGAACAGACCCAGTGCTTGAACAGAGACAGTCACAGCTATCACTCAGGTTTCCTTCTCACCTTCACTTCCAGAGAAAGGAAGAACATTGAGGATACAACAGTGCAGAAACAGCTGAGATGTTCCACTCCCAAGCACAATCACACACAGCTGACAAACTGCCCACAGCACTGACACAGAAAAGCCTCAGTAGTGGATTGGACAAACTCCAGCAGCAGCAACTGAAAACATTCTTTACAGGATGAGAAACAAAGCTCAGAGCAATTAACTTCACTCAGTAGTTACAGATGGAGTTGGGAATACTGGCTCTTCTCACTGGAAACATCATGTCCACTACCAGTGGCACTCTCTAGCACAGCAGACAAGCTGCATCAAGCTTCAACCTTGCATCCAAGAGCTATGTTGTCTAGTGAGCTATACCTGTGACTGTTTGTGCTGGATGGAAATCTGTTTTTGGGAGGTGCAGGAATGCTCAGTGTTCCCTGATCCAGTAGAAGATGGGCTGCCTTGCTGGGCCTGTAAAAGAAAGTTGTGTATTGTTACACGTCCCTCACCACAACCACCAGTGCCCATGCAGATACATTCATCTCCACACTGGGGCTGCAGCCTGGTCTGCACCACACTTTCATGTTCAGGTTTAAGGATGCTTTAAAGATTCAGTTCAGTAAAATCAGAGCAAGAAGCCTGGCGCAATCTACTGAAGACTAAGCTTTTAAAGGCCTGATATAATTCATGGCAGCTGAGATTAAGCAAGGCCAAACCAAACACTTCTCACAAGAAGACTATAATTCCATCTTTTGCTTTTCTGTATCTATCAGATTCTCCTCTCAGATGACATCATTTTGATCTATGTAAGATTTTGAGCTGTTAACTTGAAACTCACACCATTTTATTAAACAAGCAAAGCTTGGGACCTGGAACTCTTCAAAGGAAGGTGAACTTACCAGAAGGTGACGGACTGGGGTCAGTAAAAACAAGGCTACACTTGGGCAGAAAAGCTTCAAATTCCCCATCCCTTAACTAGACACATGCCTTAGGATTCAAATCTTTTTGTAGCTGCTCACCGAGACAAAAGTAAAACAGAGGCCACCTCCCCTCTGTGCCAGCTGCTCATTCTCTAGCCGCTGCTTCGCCAGCATCACCGACATCAGCGTTGGCAGAGCAGAGTGTTCTTCCTGCGGCTCCTTGGCTGTGCTGCCATCTACCCCATACAGCGGCTGCTCCACTCGCCGCTGCAACACAGTCAAAAAACAGACAATGAACTACTTTTTTTTTTTTAATTAAAAAAAAGCAATTCTCTGGCTCTGCCAAAACTGTTGTCAGTGAAGCAGCAGCTCAGGAATGAGCAGGCAGCATGGTGAGGATCTGATAATTTAAACAGGACTCCTGCTGTGATTGTTCCAATGGCAGACAGCAACAAGGAAATTAAGTTAACAATTGAAAAAACAAATGAACACACAGGACAGAATTCCTTGTCAGTTAACACATCCTCTTCCTTTGCTTCCTTTCCTTTACACGTGCTTCAGAGTCAGTGGGGCAAAACAGATTGCAGGTCCAAAAATCTACAGTGGGATTTTGGTCAATGCATTCACAATTATATTTTTAAGTGTTTCTTAAGGACTCATTTTCAAACAGCCAAACACTGCTATTTTGGTAAAGTAAACTGAGTCAGAAGTGCTAAATGGCAGCAACCTAACCATGTCTAGGACCCAGACATCAGGGTAAGCTCACTTCTGTCATTACAGCTGGGGCCCATCTCCTGCAAGGTAAGCAAAGTACTAATTCACTTCCAAAATCCTTTAAAGGTCCATTACATCTCTCACGGGCCAGCCTCCTTCTCCTGTAGTAGATTAGCTTTCCAACTGTGGTGGAGGAACTGAGTTTAACAAAATCTGAGCTACACTGATTACAGCACACAGCATCTCAATGCCCTGGCTTCCAAAGCCATACCATCACTGCTAAAACTTGGCAATCTGGGTAATAACCATCCAAGTCCTCCCAGGCTGTAACTCCAGGCCAGACAAATGCCTCCGAGAAAGCAAACAGTCAGGTCAGGCTTCAGTTTTTCTTAAAAACTTAAATTGCAACATGTTTTCTGGTTAACATGACCAATTTCAAGAGTGTGCTTCCTTCCCCAAAAGAATGCTTGTACCTGAGAGCGGCCTCACAAGAGTCTCAAGACCTGCAGATCATTCTAATGAAATGAGAAGCGAGGCAACTCAAATCAGCCAAAAGATTTGAAGAGAAGCAGTAGCATCCTGAGGCCATTACAATTCCCCTGCAAGTTCTGATTGCATAAATTTTCCACTACAGTACAGATTAATTCAGGTCTGCAGGAGGTTTGTATCACATGAAAGACATTGTAACACTGCTTCCTTCCAAGATCACACTGACACCTGTAATGGGTAAGACACTCAGTGTCCTCCGATTTTCACTCATCTCCCCATTTTTTGGGGGGATTAGATCAAACCACTGACATTCAGTTTGTAAGAAGAGGACAGATCTTGCAAAGGCCCAGAACAGTTTGTTATGAATAAGCAAACATCACAGGTTTAACTGCAAGAGTAAAGAACAGAAGATAAGCACCTGTGCAAAGAGAGAGACAAACTGGCCTGGCTCAAACTAACTGCAACATCAATACTCACCAGAAACACTCTGTTCAGCATTTACCTACCCAACACATACAAGCGTAGAAGAAAACAAAAGGAAGAAGCCACTTGTGCCATAGTGGGTTATCTGGAATATAGAACTCACCCTAATGCTGGAATAAAGAACTCACCCTAATCCCTCACATATCTGCAACATTCAGAGATGCTATTTCTTCACTAACTTCTCTTTAAAGAGATGTATTAGTGAATTAATACATGATAGGATGAAAGTCCATTCAATTAATAAGAAGTATTTTAATTTTTAGAAACATTATAAAGTATCTAAAAGCTTATGTGATGATCTCCAAGCAGCATTACAAAGCTTCTGAAATCTAGCAACACGTGGAATTCTGAGCAGTGTTCAGTGTTGGGGTTTAGTTCAGTACATGCAGGAACTGTGCAAAGGTCTGCACAGAATAACATAATTGCTAAAGATTTTGCATTTGGCTTTGGGAATACCAACATTTCCCACAATGTCTTCAGACTTTTGTGATACTCAACAAATGCTGGAAATTCTTAAAAAGGGGCAATAGTCAACCCAGCCAATGGTCAAAACTAAAGCTCAGGCAACAGAGCCTCTGAATACTGCTTTGCTAGTTGCAACAAAGTTTTTTAGCTGCTCTGTCCTAAAATGGCTTAAAAAACACTGGTTACTTCTTCATATCCAGACCTTGCAGAAATGCTGCAAGCAAGTGGAATTACATGCCCCAAACCCTCACCAGCAGTGCATGTACACACATTTCGCTGCAAGCTTTTGTTAATACCCCTTGCAAGTCATGTGCACACCAACAGAAGTTAAAGGCCTTCCCAAAATAATTGTGGTGGGCACATTGTTCAAGATACCCAAGGGGTCCAATCAAGATCAGAATATCCCTGACTTGTGCAGCACAAACACACAACATACTCCCAACTCCATGAAGTAGTTCATGTACTACAATAGAATACAGGGTAACTAACAGGTCAGTTCTACCTTTATTAAGGACCAGCATCCCTCTGTACCCACACAGCATGTTAGAAACATTCATCCTGTACAATTTAAGCTCAGGTATTCATGTCAGCTATGGCTGGACTAGCCACTGTTCCAGGGTCCTAGACATGGCTTCGCTCTCAGAACCCAGTCTCAGATTTAAAATTGAGAACAAGCCAAATCACTCACCAAGAGACACTTCCCTGTCCAGAACCTTGTATTACCTGTCTGAAGCATGGCCACCAAGTTAATCGATGTCAGCTGTGTCCCCAGGAACACTCACCGGCAAGGGGTTGGACAGGGAATGCTGTGGAGAGGATCTGGCAACAGGTGGCACGCTTCTACCGGGACTGGTTCCTGGGCCACTGCCCCCAGCAAACTAGGAACACAAACAGATTTGATCATTAGGAATTCCACAGAGATACTACATTTAACCAACTCTAAGAGACAAAAGAAGCACATTTATCTTAAAAATGAAGCCTTGTAGGCTTCAGGGAATAATTTACATAAACTGAACACAAATTAAGAGGAAAACCTTTACAGTTCAGTTTTCAAAATAACAAATACCTAAGACAAACATTTGTATTTCCACCGAGTACATTTTCCTTTGTAACACAGAAAGATATAAACCTGCAAGCTTGGCCATAGATCAGTAATTTACACTCTGGAATTAGGAAGCCCATTCCCAGTGAGGAGATGTGTCTGATGTGCACCACAGGAGTGGTAGGGAATGTTCATCTCTGCTGAAGCACCTGTGCTAGTCACTGTTAAGAGGCAGGACAGGTAAGGAGCTGGGGAACTGCTCCAGTTCATACTGAAACGCCTACAGTGTACTGCTCATAAAAAGATATACCTAGGAAAGAAGTAAGTACTAGTAAGCACTTAAATTTCTGACTCCAAGTTACTCCATAAAATAAAGAACAAACTTAAGAGAAAACCTACAGCTCTGGATTGTGCAGCCCTAGAAAAACTTCAGATATTACACAGTGCAAAAAGAATACTGATTTTTAGAATGTCCATCACTGTTTTGGGGAGGGGTTTGGCCCCTATAGTGCCAGCCTCTCATGGGAATTTTTTCTTAAGAGGGAACTTTGTAAACAAGTTCCCACTCCAATCAGCAGGATTGTGCAGGTGGGCTCTTTTGCAACACTGGACCCTTATCAAAATTGTTTGCAAACCTAGAGATATCTTCAACTGAGACACAGGTTCCAATGGAAATCAACCTCAAACCTATACTTAAAGGAAAAAAATGCCCTATCAACTGTTCAACTAAATGTTAATCTAAAAATCAGCTTCTTCATATCCTCTGCCTAATCAGATCTGAGCACATCAGGTTGACATCATCTATCCGTGATCCCAATGGCAGATCAGTAACATATATCACATCACAAACTTCTATCTACAGATTTTGCAAAATGTGAATTAAGGCAGATTTGTAAATAAAAATATTCTTACCTCAAAATAATCACTAATTTTATGTCCTCTAGGAGTGCCTTTCCCTAAAAAGGAAAGCAAAGGATTAAAATAAGAGTTATACTTTTAAGAAGAGAAGTTACCATGCCATTCTAAAAATCTCTTCCTACATTTTGGCACTCTTTTATCTGTTCAGTGCAACACCTATCACAACAAAGCCTGTGCACAACAAAAGCCCGCCCCAGGGTTACAGCCCTTGTGCTGTTTTTGGGAGGCTCTACAGTTGACAATTCAATTAACTCTCAATTCCAAACATGTCAGATCCAATCAAACAGCAATTGCACTTGCTGAAGTACTTAAAAAACACTGAACATCTTGAATGTTGCATAGGTTCTCCAAAATTTCCTTTAGGATGAGAGCAAAGGGTACTTTTATTCCTCCACCTTCAGATAAATTACTGCATTTTAGATCTCTCGCAAGCATTCCTGTAAGAGTTTGAGAGATGAGCAGTGGCTTAACATCAGATCATTAAAACCTAGTTCTTTTTTCTTACTATCATATTATCAAAGCAGTTCTGTGAACACAATTCTCATTACTTTCTTGTTGAAGAATGAAAGAAATCAAAATCTGCCTTCTGCCCATTTGCTAGAACACCTGAACTGCGATTGAACGTGCCAGGCGTTCCACAGCATTCAAGACAGCACTGCCTGCTTGGGCACAGCTTGTTCCTGGTTTGTCATGGCAAGAACTTGCTCTAAACAAGGCAAACACACATCTTGAAAAGCAAGAAAGAGACTACAGGCTGTGTTCTGAAGTCTGGCTGACCAAAACAACACTTCAGAGTGGCACACAAAGCCTCTGGGCAGCCTGTCCCACAAAAATGCAAGGGTTTGTGTGAATAAGCCAAGTATTTTCCTGCCAATAAGGATAACAAGGCTCCCAGAAGAGAATAAACCATCATGGAGTAGTTTATAACAAGCTGCCTGACACACCCTTGAGAAGAGCCATTAGTTTCCTAGGACACTGCCTGTGCACATCATGCCTGAGTTACCAAGCACACAGCAATCCAGTGGCAGGGCCGGAGCATGGATTACCTTGACTGGTCTCGTAGGCTTCTGCTTTCCTCTTCCTATTCCGCTGGTCATTCTGCTTTTTCTCGGGAGTCTGTTAAATAATACTTCAAAATTAATGTTACTGCAGTCATTCCAAGATTTTAAGAAAAATCCCCAAACATGATGATGTGTTCCATATCGCCAGTGGCTGTTTCAATTCTCTGGTGCATTTATTTCTGTTGTTGGTACTTAAAAAAAGAACTGCTCTCAAAGAGTTGCTACCTTCTCAAAGGTGTGCTGCAGGAGGGAGAGAATGTGGTTAACAAGGAGGTAAATTTATTTTTTTCTATTTCAGCTGCTGCAAGCCAGCCTCTAATGTCCAGTGACCTCACAGGGTTGGTAGAGCAGGCTCAAACATTTAAAAAAACCTATGTAAACTCCTTCAAGCTGACCATAGCACTGGTACAAGGGGAATAATGATGAGAGGTTTAAGTATTGACATCCAAATCTGCAGCCCAATCAGAGTCTCCTAAGCCAATTCACTTTGTCTGCAGGTAATGCTTCTTCTCAAAGCCCACTGCAGATGGCTACAAGAACTATCCCAGGACAGCAGCCAGGACAGATTGTTACAGATGCAGCAATTCACCTACACTTCTGTTTGCTCCTCACCTGCTCTCATTAAAGTCAAGGTTCAGTTGCATGCGCCATTTCTGTGAGCACCCAGAGACCTGATGGGCACCTGATCAGTGGATGTATGCACAATCAATTTATTTATGCACAGGCTTTATTTATGCATAGAGCACAGCTGACAGGCCTGAGGGCTCCAGATGTATCATGCCTATCTGTCTGTACAAGGCTAGCAAGCCTAAACAAGTGAGAATGGAGGAGACCCTGGCATGGTGCTTTCCCCATCACCAGGGTCACAGCTGTGGCCAAACCTGCCAAAGACATTGGGAAGCACTGCTGGAAGCAGCTCACTGAGGTTGCTGGAAAGAGATGTCTTGCCATTCCCATCACCACTGTAATTTTAAAAACATCTCTTATCCTAAATCACCCCAAATAATTCCCAAGCTGTATGTTCTCCGATCACTGCAGCCACCACTGAAATATAGCCTGGGGGCAGGGAGAAAAACACTGTGCAAAACACAGCTCTGGGGGAGGGAAAGCCATGGCCAGAGAGTCTGTGGTAAACCTAAGTTTCATGCTCTTTGGCAACTCAAATCACAAGTATCCTCTTTAAAGATCTCTACCAAAAGACTTACACATACTAAGTACAGAAATAAATCTCCCTCCTTTAGTAGGATAACAAGGATGAAGTTGAATCTAAACCTGGCTGTGTCCCCACTGGGTGCTGGACATCTACAGCCCCATGTTACCAGCTGGGCACTCACAGACAGAGTGCTGTTTTGGTAAGAGGATGGAGGGTATGTTAAGACAAAGGTGGTTATTTTGTCTGCAAGGTACTTTCTAGAACGAGGGGACTGAAAACTCCAAAACTACCTAGAAACTCACTGCTCCAGCCCCTGTATGTGCAAAAGTCAGCGCCATTGCCTCCTTAGCGTGCAGTGAAGAGAGCTCCTGAGCAGCATTGACTGTAACTCTCTACAGGCTCCATTACAGCCTCCATGGAGCTGCGAGCATATTAATGAGAATCAGTTTAAGTTGTTTTTCCATTCAAGTAGTTACATAACAAAATCGACAGACAACATTATCTGTTACAGACTGAAAAAGTAATGAATGGGAGATTCAACTACATCAACTTGGTCCATTTATACCTCTCCACAAAAGTTTGTTTAAAAAAAACAGTTAAAAGAATGAATACTCAGATTTTCACTATTAACTACACTTACTTTATGGAGTTTAAGACAGTGCATTCTCAAAAGCTGCTCGTACCAGTACTGCCATATAATAGAGGGAAATATGATCCAAAACTTACCTGGTAACTATGGGGGAAGCTCGTAAGAAATGCATAAGAAAATACACTTAAATTTGACATTTTGGTTTAATAACATAGAATTTTAGAATAAATATCCTATTACAATTAATTTTGCTGCTTTAACGAGCATTTTGAAATAGTTAATCCTAAAGAAGTGAGATTAACCAGGGACAAATTTTCACCTCTCCACACTTCCACAGAGCAACCCACAAAACGCTCTGCCTTGCATAGGCTTAGGCAAACTCACATATTCAATAAATATGGCAAACTTTTCCATTAATGGTTTCTGGCTTTTTATGTGTATCAAAAAATGTATCCCAATGAAATGAAAACAGTTTCCCAAGCTGAGCTTTATGAATGCTGTGTTTCAGACTGGGTAAAACCTGCCTGGAATGGTGGGAAGCTTTGAGGAGGAGTTTCACAGAGAGGTCAAAAGCCTGCAGGGTCAAGCTAAATACTTCCCTGGACCCTTTCACTCTCCAAACTAAGATGGCTGTGACTGACTCTCACACAATTTCTTCTATGCTTGGAGATCGATCACGTTCACCTTAAATCCGACTACTCCGAGAAGTTGTGCCTGCTTACCTCCAATTCTTTATCACTCAGAGAGCCCACGCTGCACAAGCTCTGGTTTGAAGACTCGCTATTTAATGGACCCTAGTGAAAAGCAAGCAAAGCCTGTTAGAATCAACTTCCCTACAAGACAGACCCATCCTAACACTCAGTCTCTGGGTTAACTATAGTTACAGCAGCGCCATGGGTCAAACTCCCAGACACGGTATGGGGCACTAAGAAGCTTCAGAAGCCATTTGCAGCAGTACAATTGGATTGTTCAAAATTTTTTCCTCAGGATGATGATCCAGCCTTTGGAGTATTTCTCCATCAGTTCATATCCTAACTGATCTATTTACCCACATCCACAAAACAGCCAAGGTGGTATTTATAGAAGCCTAAGGTTCGAGGAAGAAAACCTCATTTGTTAAGTAGCAGGAGTTCCAAGTTCAGCTCTCCAGGCAAGCATCTGCTTGACCCTGAGCTAAGCATTCAGATGCATCTCCATCTGGCAAGCCAGCTATTACTGTTATCAGATGCTGGTTGTACCACTGATTTAAATCTGTCATTTTATGCTTTTTTTAACACTAGCAAAGTGAACACGTGAAACTTGTGTTAACAGCAGTACAATTGGCACCCATAATACAACTTTTCCCACTTGGCTATTTTATGGACCCATGTGTGACCTGCCTGCAGAGCAGCTGCTCCCACCAGGCCAAAGCAGAAACTCAAGAGGCCAGAACAGGTTCACCAAAATTGTAACCAGGTACCTCAAGAGTCTGTTGCATCTTTGCAGGCTCTGCTGGATACACATCTGCATTTTTACATATCCAAGTAGTTTGAAAATTATTTATGATCTCTAATAAAACTGGTTGGTAAAGGAAAAAGTGAATCATGCAAAGTCACTGTTTTATCCTGACACAAAAGTATCCTCCTACAGATCTAACTCAAGAAATGAAGACAAATTTGAAGACAAAGATGTAAAAACAGGATTCACAATTAATGATGGAATGTATTAACAGGAAGAATGACATGATAAAGCCAGTTCTCCATTAATAACTCCTGAGCATCTTTTCCCCAAGACGCATTCTATTTTAGCATTTTTAACTTTGCAGTAACCACTTCCCACCAATCAATCTTTCCTCAAAGCAAATCCACTTCTCATTATACACTTGAGCAGAACACTCAAGTGGTGGAGTGGGGGAGAAGCTGTAACATCACAGAGGAATTCCACGGTAGGTAATTTTTGAACTGATCAGTTCTCCCTCCCCTGTTTAAGGGACAAACACCACTATCAAATCATGACATAACCTAGCTATTACTAACCCCAATTCCTTAGCAGGCATGTGCTGAAAGTCGAAGTTTACCTTCTGTGTTCACTGTGAGTGTTAAATACTAAATTAGTTTCTCCTAAAATGACATACTCAGTTGCTTCAACAACAACAACAAAAAAAAAAA